>JAFFZH010009496.1:0-10398 GCA_018420115.1 Euura saliciscinereae | reverse complement strand
ACAATATTTTCCTTAACCAATCTAATTTGATGTTCCTGAACATCTTTCGGGATTTCTTTCATCATGTCTAAACCTAAAATCTCTTCCCAGAAACGCTTGGGTTTCTCTCCTAGGAAGATCTCGGTCGGAGTGAATTGTGTTGTGTCGTGATGCACCTCGTTGATGCAGTCTTCTATGACACCAAGCCAACCCACCCAGGCACTGTGTGACTTTCGTAATAATGTCCTAAAACATCTACCCAGCTCGCGATTTACACGTTCAACAATATTCCCTTGCGGGTGTCTAATCGACGAAAAGATTAATTTTATGTTTTCGTTTTCTAGTTTCTCCTGCCATTTTTTCGCGGTAAATTGCGTTCCATGATCACATTGGATTTTCTCGGGCTTCCCGTATTCCGGGATGTATCGATTAAAGATTCTCTCAATGGTCGTGGCGGTCGTTGCCCGTTGTAAGGCGTATGGTTTTACAAATTTACTAAATGCATCAATTGTAACAAGGATATGCTTCGCTCCTCCTCTGCCTGCAGGTAACGGGCCATAAAAATCAATAGACAATAGTTCCCGTGGTTTCGTAGGTGCAATAGTTTGCATCTCTGCAAAGCATCCTTGAGTAGATACTTTACATCGCTGACATAGGTCACATGTTTGTAGGATTTGTTGTGTTAGTTTTTGAAGTTTCGGATGATAGAATTGTTCCCTTAAAATTAAGAAGACTTTTCTAGCGCCAATGTGACTGTATAATTCATGCGATTCTAAAATCATATCGCATACCACCGATTTTGGGAGATAAATCAATCCGTATTTATCCAATGTACGCTTCACAACTAACTTGTCCTCTATTTTAAACCTAGTCATTAAATTTTCCGGAACTTTGGATATCTCGTCATAGATTCGTCGGATATCTGGGTCAGACTTTTGCAAATTCTCTAAATCTTGTAATTGTTGGATAAGGTTTTGATTTGGCTCACGGGCTAGCATCGTTGCGATTTGTACCGTTCCCGGCTCTGAGCGGTCCAAACAATCTACGTCATCGCACGGATACCGACTAAGAGTATCAGCCACGATGTTATCGGTCCCTTTGCAGTATTGCACCTCGATATCGTATTCTTGGGCATATAATATCCAACGTCCGAGTCTCGAGTTTGTTAAGTTACAAGTTTGCAAAAACGACAACGCTTTATGATCTGTGATTACATGAATTTTCGTTCCTAAAACATAACTCCTATATTTTTGCAGTGACCAGATAATCGCCAATAACTCTTTCTCTGTTGTGAAATATCGAGTTTCTGCCCCCTTCAACGTTCGGCTTGCCATTGATACGATTTGATGTTCCCCAAACTCATTTTTCTGATACAAAACCGCACCGATAGCATAATCGCTTGCATCTGTTTGGAGATAGAATGGTCTATTTAAATCAGGATATTTTAAAATCACCGATTCGCAAAATAATTTCTTAATTTTTTCAAAAGCCTCAGCTTCGACATCTCCCCATTTCCATAGTGCCCCCTTTTTGATTAGTTTTAACAATTCTACGGTACAGTGCGCATGCCTGTGTGTGAATCTCGTGTAGAAATTGACTAATCCTAGGAAACCCCTTAACTGTTTAGCGTTTCTTGGTCTTGGAAATGCTTTAATTGCCTGGACTTTATTTGGATTTGGTCGAATACCCTCCTTGGTCAGGATGAATCCGAGAAATTCGACCTCATCTTGAAAGAAATTGGATTTATCGAAGTTGAGCGTCACATTATGCTCTTTAAATTTCGTTAATAATCGCTCTATATGACTGAGGTGCTCCTCGAACGACTTTGATATACATAATAGATCGTCAACGAATGTCAAGGTAAAGTCTGTTGTCTCTTGCAGAACTAGGTCAAGCCCCCTTACTAGGCTAGCGAGACTGGTCTTTAAACCGAACGGTGTGACAGTGAATTCATAACAGTTAGAGTTATACTGGAACGCTGTGTATTTACGGCTGTCAGGGTGTAGTGGTATCTGCCAGAAACTCGCCGTCATATCGAGACTCGACATATACTTAATATTTTGACATCGCTGAAATATACTTTCGGTCGGCGGAGCGCATTCGTAATCAGGTACCATGATTCGGTTTACTTGTCTTGCATCTAAGCATAGTCGCACTGACTTATCTTTCTTGGGTATAACGACTAACGGATTAATATAAGGACTCGTTGATCGCTGTATGATACCTAGTTATTGTTAGTTGTTTCCGAAGGATTTATTCCGTAGCGACGCGTGAGTGGAAGGAATCCAGAGACACCACAATAAAAGTGAAGTGGAGCGATAATTAAAAGAAATATAGAGAGTGAAAGTACCAGTCAAGGGGTTAAAAAAACGTGAGTGATAAAGTGGACAAGGACAAGGACAATAGGGGAAGATAGAAAGAAGGGCAAAGTGCCAGAAAGGAGTGCGGGTAAGTGAGGTTAGAAAGCGCGGGAAACAAAACGGAGGCGTAGACCGCGCTAGTCATAGACTAGCGGGTAGAGAGAACGATGCCGACGTTGAGAGACGACGACTCGGGGCGGGGAAGGGGAAGGGGCGGGGGAACGAGCCGCGGGAACAGTTTAAACCGGGCAGACGGCACGGCAGAGAAAGACACGCGGTTCCCAGAGAACAAAGGAGCACTGGGAAGACCTACAACGGCGCAAGTGCTGGAGAGAGAAGGGGCGAAGATATCACCCGCGATAGGAAAATTCCTGATAGGTAAGGAGGAGGAAGTAGGGGGCGGGAAGGGAGTGGATGAAGGGGAAGACTCGGACGCGCAGTCCGAAAGAAAAAGGACAAGATCTGAGGAGGGGGCAGACGATGGAGAGGAGGAGTGGAAGGAAATAGGAAGGAGGGGAGGGAAGAGACAAAATAAAACCAAGTCACCTAAAGAAAAAGGAAAGGAGACCGGAGAAGAAGGGGAGACGATCGAAAGCCTGGGGAAGCAGATGAGAGATATGATGGGGTTCCTGACGAACAAATTCGAAATCCAGGAGAGAGGAATGAAGGTGGTAGAAGAGGACGGGAAGGAGACGAAGAAGGAGGTCGCGGGACTAGCAAGAAAGCTAGAAGCGGCCAACGAAACGTGGAAGAGAGAAAAGGCGAAAATGGAGGAAAGGATAAGGAAACTGGAAAAAGAAAAGGAAGAATGGACGGAGCGAGAAAACAAGACGAGGAGAGACTGGGAGAGAAACATGGAGGAGAAGTTCGAAGCAAAAATCCGGAAGACCGGAGAGAAAGAAAGAGAGGAAGAAGAGAAAAGGAGAAGGTGGGAGGAGAAAGTGGAGGAAAAAGTAATGGAAAGGGAGGTAGACCTGGGGGCAGGAAGGGTGAGAATGATCGAACAGAAACTGGGAAGAATGGACGAAGAATTAGAAAAGCAGGAGCGACTGAAGAGGAAGAGAAACGTAGTGGTGAGGGGTCAGGAGCTGGACGCGGCGACCGACAAGGTAGAGACGGCGCTAAACGCGATAAAAACAGCAGCAGGAGGAAACATCGAAGTAGAGGAAACACAAGTGATAACACTAGAAAGAGGGGGAATGGTAATAATAAAAATAAAGACGTGGGAAGAAAAAAGGACGGTGATGAAAGGGAAAAAGAAACTGGGGCAGAGGAAGATCTACATAGACGACGACCTGACGAAGAAGGAGAGAAGGATACAAAAAATAATAAGAGAGAGGGCGAAGGAGCTGGAAAGGCAGGGACACAAAACGTCAACGGGGTACCAGAGGATGTGGATAGATGACAGGAGGCACGACTGGTGTGACAGGTCAGAGACAATAGGACCAAAGGGGAACGGGGAAATTCAGACGAGCCAGGGGGAAGGGGCAGGGGGGGAGTAAGAGTGCTATTCTGGAACGTCGCGGGTTGCAGGAATAAGGACGAAGACTTCTGGGAATACGTGGAAGAATTCGATGTAGTAGGATTAACGGAGACATGGATAGAGGAAAGAGAATGGGATAGCTGGGAGAGTAGATTGCCGAAAGGATGGAGGTGGAAACACCAAGCAGCAACAAGAGAGGCGACGAGAGGGAGGGCAATGGGGGGGATCATGACAGGGGTGAGGGATGAACTAGAAGACGAGGAAGAGGAGGAAGAGGAAAAAGAAGGGATTCAGAAGAGGAACATAAAGGTGGGAAAGGAGAAATGGACGATAGTAACGATCTATAACAAGGGGGGAAAAAAAGAAAAATTGGAAGAACTAGCCAACCAGGTGGAGGAGGTCGGAAGAAACAAGAAGCTGATCATCGGGGGCGACTTCAACGCAAGGATAGGCAGCGAAGGAGGCCGAGGGGCGGAGGGAGAGGAAAGGGGGGAGGGAGGGAGGAGGGAGTCGAGAGACAAAGAAAAGAACGCAGAAGGAGAGGCACTTCTCGAGGCAGCAGCGGAGAACGGGTGGACGATAATGAACGGCAACATGGTCGGGGACGAAGAGGGGGCCTACACTTACATAAAAGGAGCCCACAAGACGGTTATTGACTATGCAATAGCGAACGAGGCGGCGTGGGAGGAAATACAGGAGTTCAGGGTGGAGGACAGGACAGAGTCGGACCACCAACCGATCATGGCGAGAATAGAAGGGGAGGGAAGGGCCAAAAAAACAGAGGAAGAAACAAGGCAGGTGCAGATGTGGGGGGAGAGGGAGAAAGCAGAGTACAAAAGGAAAATAGAGGAGGCAGAATGGAGGGAGGAAGGGAGCTGGGAGGAGCTGAGCAGAGTGATAAAGGGGGCAACCGTAACCGGTAAAAGGAAGACGGAGTGGAAGACCGGAAAGAACGCGTGGTGGGACAAAGAGTGCAAGAAAGAGAAAAAGGAACTAAGGAGAGTATGGAAAAGAGCAAGGAAAAGGAACACAGCGGAAGGGTACGAAGAAGCAAGAATGAAAAGGAAAGAATACGCAGAGAGGTGTGAGACCAAGAAGAAAGAATGGAAAAGTGAAGAAGAACGGAAGCTGGAGAGGATAAGCACAGAGACGGAGGCGTGGGAGTACGTGAATAAGTACAGAAAGAAAAGAGTAGGGGTGAGTGAAAAGATATCGGAAAGGGAATGGCTGGAATTCTTCATGGATAACCTGGGGGGCAGCAGGGAGAGACCGACATGGGAAGGAAACGAGGAAAGAAGGGAAGGAATGGAAAGAAGTCAAATAAGGAGAGCAGAGGTACAGGAACAGATAAAAAAGCTGAAGGAGAAGAAAGCGCCGGGAGGGGATGGAATAAGAAACGAGGCATGGATAAATGGAGGGGATACAGTGGCAGACAAACTGTGGGAAGTGATAAGGGGGACGTGGGAGGGAAGAGGATACCCGCAGGAGTGGAGAGACGGGGTGATAGTTCCAATATACAAGAGAGGAAACAGGGAAGAAGCAAAGAATTACAGGGGGGTGACGCTCACGTGCACAGCATACAAAATTTACACTGCGATAATAAACGAGAGGATAATAAAGGAAATGGAGGAAAAAGGGACGTTTGGAGAGACGCAGGCGGGCTTCAGGAAGGGAAGAGGAACGATTGATAACATATACACCCTAAACCACGTGATACAGAGAAGGATAGCGAAGCCGAGGGGGAAAGTATTCCTGGTCTTCATCGACTTGAAAGCGGCTTTCGACAAACTAGACAGGGAGGTGCTGTGGAGGTCCATGGAAGAGAGAGAGGTGAGCGAGGAATTGGTGGAAAAAGTAAAAGAGATATACAGGGAGACAAGATGCAGAGTGAGAATAGGTGACAAGTTATCAGAAGGCTTCTGGGTAAAGGAAGGGGTGAGACAAGGCTGTCCGCTAAGTCCGACGCTATTCAATATATACATAGCAGAAATGGAGGAAGTGATGAAGAGAGGACAGGACGGGGGAGTGGTAATAGGGAACGAAAAGATATGGACGCTGGGTTACGCAGACGACATCGTGCTCATGGCGGAAACACAGGAAGGGATGAAAGAAATGATAAAAAGGGCAGAGAGATACTTCGAAAAGAAGAAGTTGATAGTAAACACTGAAAAAACTAAAGTTATGGTATGCAGTAAGGGGGGAGGGAGAAGGAGCAAAATAGAATGGAAATGGGGAGGAACTGAACTGGAGGAAACAAAAGTAATGGACTACCTAGGCTACAGATTTAAAAGGAACGGAGGACACGACGAGCATGTGAAGGAGAGAGTGAGAAAAGCCAACTTGGCTATGGGGAAAATATGGAGTATTGGAGAGAGAAGCTTCGCAGGAGACATAAGGTGGAGGCTGAAACTGTTTGATGGGATAATAAAGAGTATTATGATGTATGGAGTGGAAATATGGGGATGGAAAGAGAGGGAAGAAGTGGAAAGAACGCAGGAGAAATATCTAAAATGGATTTTAGGCCTAGAAAGGACCACGCCGGGATATATAGTAAGGGAAGAACTAAAGAGGGATAAGATAAGCGTAACCACTGGAAGTAGGGCGATGGGCTTCGAGGAGAAGATAAACAACGAACGGGCAAAGAAATTACTAAGAGAATGCTGGAGAGAAACGAGAAGGGATGAAACAAGGGGAGAAAGAACGAAATGGACAGAGGAAAGAGAGGAGTATTCAAACAGGTGCGGAATCAGCTCAGCGTGGGTAGAGATGGAAAGGAGAAACGGAGGGGTGAGAGAGATAGCCGAAAGAAGAGACAGGGTGGCACAGGAACAAGTCAGGAGAGCAAGAATACAGGAATCTAGAAGCACACCGAGGTTCAAGAATGTGATGGTAGAAGAGAGGGTGCCAGAATACATAAGAAATAATAAAGGGAGGAAAGATAAAACAGTGAAAACAGTGGCGAGGCTGAGATGCGGAAACGAAGAAAGAAGGAGTAAATATTGGTTGGGAGTAGAGGAAAGGAAATGTAGGATATGTAAAAGAGAAGAAGAATCGCTGGAGCATCTAACGGAAAATTGTGTGGAAAGCCTGAGGTGGAACGAGGGCGTCGAAAGCCTGCTGAGAGAGAGCGGTAGAGGTGCGGAATGGGGCTGGAGGCTAGAGAGAGAAAGGACCAAGGCACGACAGGGGACCGCGGCGGAGCAGGCAGAACAGGGGCAAGGGGAGGGCGGGTTGCAAGCGTGAGCCGAAGGGTAGACCTCTCACCGGGCAGCTCGGACGGTCGACGAGAGGAACGGGAGGGTAGGAGTGGGGACAGCAGCAGCGGTGGGGCAGAGCGCGGGCAGACGGCAGTACTGGCAGTAGAGGCTGATCAGCCGAGCGCAAAGGTAGACCGAAAGTCAGTAGTCCTGAGCGAAAATGGAGAGAGATATAGAGCAGATAGAGAAGCAGTGCGCAGCGATAAAAGAGGCGGTGAGGAAAGTGGAAGCAAGATTAGCGAGGCTAAAAGTGCTGGAGGTATCGAGGGCAGCAGAAAAGAAAGAATGGGAGGCAGAAATGGCGGAAATGGAACGGAAGGTGGGAATGATGGAGGAGAGGATCAAGGAACTCGAGGAGAATCGGGGTATGAACGATGAGGAAAGAATAAAAAATGCAGAGAGGAAGCTAGAGGAGGAGATGAACAGCACCAAGGCGTGGACGAAAGATCAGTGGGATTTGGAAATGGAGGAGAGAAAGAGATGCGCGAAAAGCCTGGTGATCACGGCCAGAGATGGAGAAACAGAGAAAGGAAAAATCCTGGAAATGCTGAGATCGGAGTTGACAAGCGAGGTGAGGGAGGGAAACCTAGGGGAGAGAAAGGGAAGAGACGGCGTAACCAGGTGGTTCTACAAAGTCGAGAGAGAGGATGAGAAGAGATCGGTGTTAGAGAGAGGAGGGAAGATAAAGGAAAAGTGGAGGATGAAAGTGGGAGAAGATAAGACCTTCAGAGAAAGGAAGACAAGGCAGGTGTTGGACAGAAGGGCGGAGTACGAGAGGGCGAAAAATAAAGAGGTCAGAATAAAAATAGAAAACCAATGGATCTGCGTAGAAGGGAAATGGGAAAGATGGCTGGAAAGGGAAGCAAGGTGGATCGGAGAAAAAGAATGGCAAAACAGAAAGAAGGAAGAAGAGAAGAGGAAGCTAGAGAAAAAACTAGCCGAACTGAACAAGGAGATGGAGGAGGCTAAGGGAGGAGAAAGGAAGGCGGAAGAAGAAGGAGAGGACCCATAACGTCGGGAACGAAGAGGGGAATAAAAAACGAGCCGGGAATAGCAATAGAATAGGGCTATACAAGCCGGAACAAAGGGTATAGGGAGGGGAAAGATTCAGGGTGAATAGCTGGATGGGTTTATTTTGGATGGGGATAATACTGTGATTATTTTGATTTATTTTGAGTATAATAGGTTTATTTTGAGTTATAATAGGTGTATTTTGATTGGAATTGGGGATATTGTTGTGATTATTTTGAGTTATAATGAGTATTATTATAGGGAGAGGAATTGTGTTTAGTTTGAGTTTATTTTGAGTTATTATGAGAAAGGAAAGGTTAGGGTAGGATAAGATGGAAGTATAATAAGTAAGAATAAGAATGAAGTATATGAAGTATAATGAAGTAGATAAGGAAGAAAATATAAGTATAATTAATCTTAAGGAAGTTGTAAGAAATGTACAAGGAAATGGAAAGGGCTGATGCCGAAGGCAAGCCTGAATAAACAAACATATATATATATATTGTTGTTTCATGAAAAATTGTAAATATATGTATAGAAAAATTTGTAGATAACAAAACTTGTATAAATAAAATTGTAAATTTCCTTATTTTGTTTCCACAGATTCAATATTTTTTTTTTTAATATGATTATCTTTATCATTCTCTTTCATTCATACACACACGCATTCATACATAAATCAGTGTAAAAATATAGCTAAAAATATAAATCGTGATAACAATTGTATAAATTAATAAATTCAGTCTTTTGATTGTCTTTAGCGTCGTGACGCAAGGTTTTAGTTAAAATTGTCTCTCAGGGAATTTTTAATTATTCGTTTTCGTAGCCTTTTATTTGTTTGTTCTATTATTAAAAACTTATCTTTGTCCGTTATTGCAGAATGATGGTGAAATTCGTAGAGATGAAAGCCATTTTTAGGTTATGGATAACGTGACTTAACACGTGTCATAAAATCCTTTTCTTCTTTCCTCCAGTTATTATATCGTTCTACGTAGATGTTTTTCTTGTAGATTAAGTTTTTAATAATTATGTAGAGTAAAATTTATAGCTTCATGTATTCCGATGTTAAACTTATCGTTGGATTATGATTTGTTGAGTTTACTCTCGAAATGTTGTTGGGTCAATTTGCTTAGTTTTCTTCTCGGCGATTTATTGAGCTTACCCTCGATATTTTATTACTACTGATTTTGTGAGTTTACTCTCTATATTTTGAACATGACGTAGGCTTTTATATTTTGATAAGAAATTTCAAATTAGACGATTTTCATATAATGTAGGGTTATGAAGAGCACGTCTGCTCTGCTCAACGTCTTTCCCAAGAGAGCGAATCTTCGACCCGCTTCCAGTCTTGCACACATTACCACCTTGGTCAGTTTATAGTTTCGCACATACAGTCTATTGATTGTTATGGCGCGTCATTTAAATCACAATTTATCGTCAGAGCTTGTTTCATGTGCTTGCACGATGTCACCGGCACTTCCAAAGAATCGCTTTGGCGCGGTTTCACATTTTTAAAAGTAGGTACCACATATTTTGAAAGAACTCAACGCCACCACTTTGAACAGCGGTGAAGTAACGTTGGATTAGGGTAGACGTACCAGTTGTGGCCACTTTAAGCCTTTTCGGGCATTCGTTTACCGATAGCATTCAGGTTATCACGAATATAGACCTGAACAAGTGATCAATATGACCGTAAAGGTACAGAGAACCAAATTATGATCTTTTGAAACCATCTCTGATTACGACTATTCGAAAAAATAGCCAATTATATTGCATATGCTATTTTCACCATTTGTGGCCACAAATGTACTATTTGTGGCCAGTCAAAGACCCAGTTGTGGCCATAGCTTTAGGCATAGTCGCGACATGCCGTAGAATCGGGACCGAGATCTGGACGCGGAGAGGCTACCTAACCTCGAAACGTCAAATACAGCACATCTTGGAATCAATAGAAGGAGACTCAGTAGCAATGGTTATTTATCAGGGACACAAACATAGATTGTTTTTGTTTTCCCTTGTCCTTTTTTCATGACGTATAATTACACTTATCTGTAATGGCTCAGTTACACAGAGCGCGGCGCGTCACGCGTCGCGTTAAATTTTCGGTTCTACGTGACGCGTCATGAAAACCGTCGAATTTAGGTGTTAGACAGAGCGCGTCGCGTTGCGCAGCAGCAGACAGTTTCTGTGAAACCTAGATTTGTTTACAAACAACGACACATAACCTCAACTAACAGTGAAGCGCATGAACGGTGAGATACACACTTAATTGTTCATGAAGTACAACGTACGTTATAACATCTACTTT
>JAFFZH010009487.1:0-40170 GCA_018420115.1 Euura saliciscinereae | reverse complement strand
TACAGTGAAAGAAAGACCCTCGGAGTCTGAGGGGAAGTTAATTACGAGGGATAAAGACGATCTGTGAGGGAATCCTCTTAGATTTCCACTCCACGATGTCCTCTTTCGTCGTAGTTACACGGTACCGTCGTTCTCCTCGGGGACGAACCCACGTCCTGCATCTGTTCGGGGATTACTCTACGTACTTTTCTCATCCGAGACGAGAGAACGGACGATCGAAGTCGGGCGGGAGATAAGAGGTGAATTTTATTAGAATCGTTTGATCGTTTTCACGGAATGAAAAGAATAATCTGTCCAACGAACAGTTCCGTTTTATTGATTAATCAGTTTTTTTTCCCCCCTCATTTCGATCGAGGACGCTGCGTCGGTATCATGCCGATTAATCAGAAGCGGATCGTTACGGCGACCTTCGCAGAGCGACGATTACCATTAGCATCGATATTGTTTTTATGAGGAATCGTCATTGATTGGGTATCGGAACGGCAAGCCTCCTCCGAAGCCTATAGTTATTGTTATGTCGATCCGTTTCTGTATTTGCATTGTTAATTCCGCTATCGATTCTATGAACCACGTAATATCCGTGTTTGAAAACTCGACGCTTAACGAGATAAAAAAATGGTTAATGAAACGTCTATCCGTAATAAATCAGACCAAGTATACATAATTAAAACTCCACCTCTATGCGTAATGTGGATACAAGAATCACAATGGGTGGGTAAAAAAATCGAAAAAAAACAGCACACTGCATTTCTATGTTAAGTTTCATAAAAATGTATGTGAAGCAATTGACATATACTCTTTGTGTATTAAAATTCAACTTTTTCAATATTCCAATATTCATGTAACAGTATTGAAAATTCAAAATCATTCGAAAATTTTATAGCCAAGATTATGCTACATTTTATACACGGAATTCCGAGAGATTTGTGAATTTCATTCCTGTTTGTAGAAGAAATTTAAAGATATTTTCACTGTTGGTCTCGGTTCCAGCGGGTTGATTTCAATCACCGCACAGAACAGAGGCTTGAAAAAGCGCGGAGTTTTAGCAACTGCGGGAAAGTGTATTCACGTGACCGGCAAGCTGATTGCCAGAAGAGTGGCTAATCGCGGTTGGAGTTATCGCAGAGCGCCGAGTGTCAGGCGAATCGCGTGGGAGAGGATTTGGAGAAGAGTTGCGATCATGGGGCGGAATGAGGCTAATTCGTATCCCCGAGATCTTCGCGGGTGCAGAAAAAGTGGGAATTGAGAAAATAAAAATCGGATCACGGTGTAAAAATACAACGGAGCACCGATGATCGCAAATAGGGCTGACCACTCAGCGATAAATTATTGCCTGGCACTCGGCCGGCCACATTTACATCTGGGATACCGCGTCACAATGATGGATGCTTTTAAAACCATACTCTTGTTCGATCCCCCACGTGGAGCTGAAGAAATAAAGGAAAATTGTGAAAAAGATATAAAGAGGAAAGAAAATTCTTCGTCATCGAGGTTGATCAACGACGATGAGAATGATTCGCAGTATTGATCGACCAGCCCGA
The DNA here is from genome assembly GCA_018420115.1 of Euura saliciscinereae. Lineage (NCBI taxonomy): Eukaryota > Metazoa > Arthropoda > Insecta > Hymenoptera > Tenthredinidae > Euura > Euura saliciscinereae. The sequence continues at coordinate 38,629 of JAFFZH010009487.1, read as the reverse complement.
CAACGGGTGTCTAGCTGTTGGGGAATTCGGGCTCATGTGCTGAAATTTTTGCATTTCTCACCCACATCTTGTACAATTTTATCGCTCATCCCAGAGTTACCTCAGTTTCTCTGAATTTAAACGTCTATTGGTACGTTTGAAAATTGATCTGATTCGAAAATTGTCGCATTTCAATTAAATCAAGGCTGCTTTACGCTCAAATTGTTCGATTCAAAATTTGTTTTCCAGTTTGATCCTTGGAGCGGCGTATGAACGCGTCTTCGTCGAAAAATTTAACCCAAAAATAGCCTACTTCGAATTAAAAATGGCGAATTTAAAAAATGTTAAATCCCTAAATTATCGTTAATCGGAGCCGTGATAATTACTGAGAATTTGGTAATTGATTTCATGTGAAATAAAGTGACGAGAAAAATTAACAATTTTATTTTGCACGGAAAACTTTTGTTGCTCGAGTAAATTCTTTGAAAAAGTGAAATTTCCAACTGAAAAACCGGGAAATGTGAGGGAATTCGATACGCCATCGATTCCAGACACCTCGGATGATGTGAGAGTCGTTTTAAACGATTTGAATAAAATATAGACACCGTTTTTCAATATGTCAATTATGTAAATGGTAATTGAAACTTCATCAGATGCAGGGTTTAATGACTAGATAATTTTCCGCCGGTGCATGCGGTGAGTGGTTTAGCACCTCCGAAGGTGTCGTAATCGTCACATTTTATACACCTCTTGATATCTGTGATATATTCAAACATTCATCAAATGCAAATGCAAATGCGTGGCGTCACCCAATCGGACATGAGGGTGTGGTTGTCCGTCTTGTTCGCGGGCTGCGCTACATATCAGAGATTTTCCACCTCAACTCGGAACACGTGGGTTCATGTATTCCGATAATCCGCGATATTCGCTACGATACAGATCGAGACTCGTCCTTGAGCCGGAGGTGTGGTTATACCCGAGCAGGTATATCTCTGCCGTTACGTTATCATTATACGTTACGCTAACGCCTGTGGACCAAGGAGCGGTGTAACGACGCGATACCTCACGATCACACCGGTTATCGAATTCGAAACCGCGGGATCCGAAAAAGTCAAGATGGGCGATCGCGGTCTGAGGTCGTTACACGTGGGGGGAATCGTTTCCTCGAACCTCCGATGACCGTCAGGCTCCGGTCGGTTGATTTGAGCTTCGAATTTTTTGTACCGTCTAGGATTTTACAGGTGAAATAACGTGGCGCAACACCGTTGCCCTTGTTCTATATAACCGCCGCTTACTCCGGTCACGCGGAGACGGACGGAGCTGAAAGACGGCAAAACGACCGTGTCCACGTCCGTTCCGTGTTTAGGCTGGGAACGAACGAACGATCCCTACGTCCTCCGTGAAGCGAGTCCTCAAATCCCCTGGGGTAATCAGATGCGGTGGCCTTCGAGGCGCCGCTTGTCGCTCGTTGCATCTGCACTGTCCCACATAAGACGTGCGAGGTGCAATCGCGCGTGGCTACGCACTAAACGCGTCAGGTTGAACGTCTCGGCACTGTGACAGTGACAACCGTCAATCCCGTGAGAATTACCAGGGCTGCGATCGTTGTAATTGCGGTGCTCGCTGCTACACCGCACCTGCGGTTCTATATTGAGTTACGTGATCTAGTTGGCAAATTTTCTTCAACTAGCTGCCACTACTCGCTCACATTATGCACGTACTCTGTATATCGTCAACTGCTCAACGGCTATTAAATCCCGCTTGCGTGTTCCCTCTAGAAAGGAAAAAGTTTCAACCTTGCGGATAGGCGAGAATACAGACGGGCATACGTCAATTATTTCATTGTCCGAAGACGCAGGATTCAGGATCGATTATCCGATATTTTTAGTTCACTCCCGAAATAAGCTATACATCGTGGCTTGAAATCAGAGAAAGAATCGTTTTGAAATATCACAAAATCACTGAGAAATCACTATAAGAAGTTGGTCAAAAAATCACGGAATGACTTAATGTAGACTAAAAGTTTGAGTGAATAGCCCCTCGGGAAAAAAGTCGGTTTCTTTCTATCTTTTCGTATGATTCGTTGTATTTTGTCTGCGGTGCAGAAAATCATTGCCAATTGCGCATGTATCGGATAAAATCAGAGCGTGAAAGGAAACACGAGGTGAGGTGAGTCGCCCCGCCGTCTGTTGCGTGCAGCTGTTGGCAATGTACCTTTTATGTGGGCCATAATTCTGCCAAATCCTCTACGCAAATGCAGCCTACGAATTTTTCATGTTTTTTTTTCAAATTATTTAGGTGTCAAAAAAGATATTCCTTGGTTATGAAAAATCCCCGACTCCGGTCAAGGGGTTTCAGAGTTAATCGATTTTGCTTAGAATTTTTCTAATCGGATTAAACGGTTCATATTATGCCTTTGAAAAAAAAAAAAATAAATGAAAAATACGGTTTAAGATCGGAAATTTTCGAAAATGATGATCATTTTCATCTACCTTGTCATTATCAGCGCAAAATTCGAAAAACGAGACTTCGAAATGTCAATTTCACCATGTTTCCCCTCGTTTTTTTGAAAATCGATTTTTTTTTTGCTAATGATTCAGAATACTTTCGATGAAAATCATGTCTAAACATTTTTAGCTCGTTTACCTCCGAGTCACATTTACGGTTTGAATACAAAATTTGACGGTTTTTTGTCATTGTTCGGACATTTCGATGTTAACATCTAATACATTACATACCTACATACATCTATTTGCATGTAAATAGTTTAATGGTTATAGTTTCGGATGCCATGCCATAAGAGCAATCTCGTTACATAACTATTGAAAAGGAGGAAGAGAAAAGAACAGCTTTTGATGGACAAAACTGCAATTTAACTAGGCTATGAGGCAGTGATCTTAATCAGGTTTCATATAATACAGCAACAGAAAGGAGAAAGAAACAGTTTTTAGTGACATTGACTGTATTGCCGGTTACACTGCCTTGGAAATAGAATTTCGAGGTAAAGGTGGAGGGTATACAACCTCGTGAAAATCGATAAATTTTATTGGTCTAAAATGAGACGGGCCCAAATTCGGAAATCGACGATCAATCAATTTCTCCTTCCCTCTCGATTACACGCGTAGGTATGTCGCTGTAGAAACATCCGTTCCGGGAATTGATCCGTTATAATCACACACGTGCAAATATTTCTATCGGACATGTTAATTGAGACTGTAGATATGATTTGTTGTGCGGGTTCTGAGTGGCTAAACTCGTGATTCGATTCTATAACGCCTTGAATATTAATTAGGGGGTGGGGAACCAGATTTGGCACCGATCATAGGTGACCGAACGCTCTTGCACGTTTTATCACTCACACACTCGAGCTGAAGAAGGTTACCGGTTTCTAAGTATCGTTTCGTTTCTGAATAGATTTTTCTTCAACCACTGAAGATTAGCAAGAAATTCTCTTACTTTCTTTTTAATTCACAAAATTTTATCGTTGATTCTCAAGTGTTGAACAAATAAAGAAAAAATTGTCTCGTTTGATCAGTTTCAACAAAAAACGGGGCAATTCGCATCCTTTTATAACCGCGTACCTACACCGAATTATTTGATACAGAGGCAAAAACTTTTTTCTCTCTATGATGCACGAAATAAAAAATCTATCGGTGGACCAATTCGTTCGGTAAAGAGGCTTTTTCAAAATGTGCAAAGAACTTTTTGATTCGATCAAAATTATGCCGGATATTCATAATTTTCATACGTTAACTTTTTGTGATAACTCGAGTGAAAATAAGTTTATCAAAAAGTTATCTGGTTCATTTTGAAGAAGCCTCTTTACCGAACAGTTTGAGATCCGGAAAACTGAAATTGGTTCCCCGTTAGATTTTATTTCGTGCATCATAGACAGAAGAAAAATTCTTCCAAAAATCGTGTGAAAACCATTAAAAAGTCTGAAAAAAAATGATCTTCCTCCTTAAACGGTTTGTCAAATTATCGACAGGGTTAATAAAACAATAAAATGTACAGGATACACATTCTCGGTCGTGCCCTGGTGTGCGGATGTGGGCGTGGAGGTGAGCCAAGGCCGCGTGCTCTAGAAAGCCGCGACATTACAATTTCAATTTTTTTTTCCATCAATTTTTCATCCGTATTTTATTTGAAAATACATTTTTTTCCTATCTCTTTCTCGCTTCCTCCTACTGACGGCCTAATGCGATCTTCGAGCCGTAAAAGAAAGAACACAAACGGAACAATTGGATAATCATCCCGGGGAATATTTCGCGATTCAATGTACCGTATATTGTATTCCATTATAATTCAGATCGTGATAAAAACAGCTGCAACGTGAATAGATATCGGAAACGATACAATCCATCCGTCTGACACCCGAATTGGCAAAACCCATTACCCAGGACGAATGTCAAACCGCAAACCGGTTGAGATATCGCGTGTCTCATGACATAAGGACGTAAGCGCCATTATACGACGTTTTGCTGTTTATAATGGCATAAAGTCGTATAATTTTTTTTTTCACGCCAATCGCGCTGAACACGTTCGAAACGTATAGATCAATTGAAATTACGAGATCGAAAAATGTGAGTGCAAAAGGTCGTAAGTTGGGCGCTTACTTACGACCTTCTGCAGTTACCTACGAATATTTTTTATCGAAAATTTCGAAACGACGTCGATTTCGATTTTTCTTTGCGTTTCACGAGTTTTCACAGCTATTTGAAAAAATCGTGAAAAAAAAAAATAAAATAAAAAATTGGCGCTTACGACCTCCTGTTTTTACTTTGTTTTTGAATCTTCCTTAAAAATTGTATCGAAAGAACGACGTATCCGCCCAACTTACGACCTTTTGCACGTACATTTTTCGAACTCGTAACTTCAATTGATCTATACGTTTTGACCCTTTTCGGAGCGAATGACGTGAAAAAAAAAATTCTACGAACTTTTGCCACCAAAATCGCGTTTTTGGCGCTTACGACCTTATGTCATTAGACACGCGATATGGTCGTGTTTTTGCAAGCAATAAGAATCGATAAAAACTTCCGGGGGTCTGAATAGACTGAAACTGATCCATTTTTTCCTATTTCTCACACGTTGTAGTGACCAACGACGATCTGAAATCACCCGAGTATACACGAAGCTTCAGAGAATCTACCGGATTACAGAATGATTCGAGTTCGTAAATTAGACAAAGTCTTCTTTTTTTGCAGCTGTGTGGTATCGATTCAGACAAATCATGTCGATCACGGCTCGTTCGGATCGCTGCGCTGTACTATTGGGATTTTGCACGTATTCTTTTTTTAATTTCACATATTAGTTTGCAAAAAAATAATTAGGTCATATATTTTCTTTTCTCAATTGAAAGAAAATTGAAGGGAATAGAACGTATCGAAAATTACTACGTTGTGACGTCACCCATGATGGCAAAAACGCTGGAATTTGATTGCCTGTAACATTTTAACGTGATTATCATTTTTAACTGAAAAGAAAAAACGCGACCTAATTATTTAAAGCTACTCCACATGTTATAGGCATATAAAGATCGTTTGTCCTTGAATAAATGGACGCTGGGATTTTATTGTTTTATCAATATATTCGCGCGGAATCGGCGATAACGTGAAATAAATGTGATATTTCACCGAAGAATCAATCTCTGCGTACGTAAGATTATGAGAGAGAAAAAAAATCTAATTGCATAGCGTATTTATCTGTATAAATCAAGATCTGCGTTATCTAACAATAAGAATGTAATTAAGAAAATCCTGTTGTAAAGAAACGGAGGTAATTATTTAATCGGCAGATATAAAATTGCCATGAGCCTAATCGAGCATCCTGTAGCCCCGGCACGAGCCTTAGATAAATTCCAATCCGTCGTCAAACAAAGATAATAAAATTGATCGACTTAAAACAGAACGAGAAAATGATTTTGATTAATTTCCGACAGAAATATATCATGTATCAATGTATCAATATTCATTAGTCAAGGACGGCTACGGTAGCGATAATAATAAATGATTATTCATAGTGATATAAAAGCGGCGTGGTTCGATCCGAAGCGGACTTCCACACAGTTATAAAAACGGTCTGTAGTAAAACATAAATTCATCTATAGACTCTGCTAGATAGATAGAAGCCGCGTGTTATTTTACGGGGCAATGCTCTGCTGCTGTATTTCACGCCCCGTTTTACCCACGGGCTAATATAAAAATGGATTAGTTTATGCTTCTTTCTGATTATTTTATCCAAGTCTAAGAGCGTATCCGGTTGATAGCCACCGGCTCAGAGTCTCCTGGACACAACGGCTGCGGTTCGCGGTGAGAAATCAAGGATTTTTATTGTCAGGTGTGATCGGGTGGTCGAATCATCGGAGCCGAAAGCTTAAAATCTATCTATCTATCTATCATGTCGCACGCGAATTCAAGTGGACACCCCAAGAGGAATGCCCCGCATGGGTGACGCGAGCGAGAACAAGAACAACAACGCGTTGTAACGCGGAGGATGCGTGTAACACGTTGAACCTGACTGAAAGAGGTCGAGGTCGCCTATAGCCTGTCCCCTAGCGCGCTGCAGTTTCTCCTCGCGGACCGCGGTGCCCATGCCCATGCCGTGCGGATAGTCCAGTTCGTGACTCGTGAGCCGAGCCGCACCATTGCAACTATTGCAGCCGCTTTGTCCTGTCTCGTCTACTTTATGCGACGCCGATCGGTGTCTTGGCCAAGGGCCAGAGACCCGCTCGATACGGTTAAATTAACACCGATTGATTACAGGGGAGATTTTGACGATTACGAGAGACGGTCGATAGAGGCGGGGAATTCAAAACGAGGACCAAATCCGCTGCTCATCTAGCGCAGCTTCCATGATTCAATTTTTTACCAGACTCGAGCCGAATATCGGTATGAATATGTATATTCGCGACGATCGCGTTCTTTCATCACCTCCTTGACGAATAAAACGTTGATTTCCCGATCGATTGCGTAAAGCGGAAGCGATCGGGTGACTTTTGTTTTTAATTTTCCACCTTTTTTTCCAACCGCGATTATCGAATAACGATCAATTTACATTTTATGAGGTGGAACGAATGATAGTCTTCTTTCGTAATTGCAGATCCGTTGTTACGGTTTACTACCCGATGGTTACGATGGCGTAATGTTGTTATTTTTTTTTATCTCTCTTCAAACACACTCGACTTTTTCTTATTCTTTTATTTCCTCCATTCAATGTAAAACTTGAGAGAGACTCTAGGCCAAGGTCTACCGAGAAATCTTGTTGCCCTGGCTCTCCGACGCTCGATCTGGATGACTAAATCGTTGAACAATTTTTTTTTCTTTTTTTATTACTCAATTAAGTGGCTGCGTAACGAGCCTCGATAATTTGCAAAGGACGAATAATACACGTCGTAAATCACACTTTATCCACCTCATAGACCAGAGTCTGATGTTCTGACCACCCAAAAAGCAATTTATTCACATTCCGGACTGGTAAATCAGCCGTTGAAATTATAGTCAGACTTTATACGACTTAATTATGTGTGAAAGCGAAATCTGTTGATTCTCGTTTTTTTCTGTTTTTTTTCCCCCCCAATCTTTATTTGTGTTCTCGCGAATGTTCGGTGACATTGAATTTTTTACGCCATTTTCGGCTGCCCACTTAATTAAACGGACCGGCAATAAAGCGTGCGGTAAAAATTTATCGACTTTTAATTTTTATAATCCAATATACACGGGAATCGGGACAGGATTCGTAGTGAACTCATTCCGGCTGTACCTAGACGAGGTCGTACGAGTATATTATTGATTTACTGTCAAGTAAAAGGGATTTATTGACAACGAAGGCCTCTCTGTTTCTCTGGAGTCTCGCGTGTTTACGGTCTCGATCAAAACCACTTCACCGTAAGCCTCTATTATCGTTAGCTTCACCCTCAGTACCGCCGGGCTCGTTCCTTCCAACGGATCCAAACTTTGAACCTCTCAAATTGCAGCGATCAGTCCTCCAAAGGGAGTCAAAATTTCGTTTAAAAATTCTATAAATTTGTGCAAAACTACGAGCATGGCGACCCTGCTGGTCGGAGCTGTCGCCGTCGGCATCGTCTCCGTCTGCGCTATACCCTTCGGGTGCTTCGTCACGCGGAGGTTCAGGAGAAAAGGTGAGCGACCGTCCATCAACGTGCTCAAGTCACCCAACGTAGTCCTATTTCCAGTAAATATCCCACCGGAAGTCGTCGATCTGTCCGAGCCGATCGAAGAGTGTCGATACGAAATCACGCCGGTAGGCCCCAAACCCAGCGGCAAACGCGGAAGAGTGCGGATCAGGGTCCTGGTGTCGAACGGGTCGCCGAAGTCGATGGACCTGGAGAACCATGGGTACGTCACGGCTTCCGAGGCGTCATCCGTGGCGCGGGCCATAGAGGCGAGGGAGAGAATTTCGCTGCCGAATTCAGCGACGAAGAGGGAAATTCAGGGCGGAAGCTCTTCCCTGCCCGTGAGGAACCACACCGATTACAGCGAATCGACGAGGTTCGAGATCACCATCTCGGGGGGGCCGAGGGGCGAGTTTGGAAGCGACCCGAGGGATTCTTCGACCCCGAAATCGAGGGGGACGAGCTCTGCCCCCAGTGCGACCGACTGCTCCGAGAGGATCGACGATCGGACGAGCTTCTGGAGACTAGGCCAGTCAGTCCGGAAAACCGATTCACAATAAATGGAAAACTTTTGAAATTTTTATGTTAAATTACGGCGGGTATAAAAACACGCTATCAAATTTTGCAACCTTTTTCGAATTATGTAACATGGTCAAAATTACGAATAATGAAATTTCGCGATATTTTTGCCATGAAAATTCCATAAATTCTGCAAATTCGAAATTGTGTCAAAGGCAGTATTTCACATCACGTATCAAATTTGCAACTACTCGAAGGGTACGGAACATTTTTTTAAATCAACATACGAGGTTTTGTGTTCGTGATAAATTACCAAGAAAAATTTCAAACTTCTGCAAACTTCACAGATTCATCGGAATGATGACCCGAAAAGTTGCAAAAACTCGCACCGGAACATATTTTGTTCACATGTTCACAGAACCTTGATTGTTAATCAAAAAAAATTTCCGTACCCTTCAATTGATTGCAAAATTTGATACACGATGTAAAATAATGCCTCTGACACTACTTCGAATTCGCAGAATTGTTGGAATTTTCTTGGCGAGAATATCTAAAAATTCCATTTTTTGTAACTTTCACAATGTTCCGTAATTCCAAAATGGTTGTAAAATTGTATCTATTTATTTTAATTATGCGCTCTAATTTTACACAAAAATTCCCAAAGTTTTGGATTTATTGTTAAATCTTCAATTTTTTATGTCTAGAATGACTGGTCTGAGACGGGATCCGATCGGCGGTAACGGGTCTTCGGGAGCGATTAAATCGAACCGTGAAATCGGAGTTATCGATATAGAAATAACGCCGGAGGATGAACCACGCGATACGGAGAAACCGGAAGCGGAAGCTGCCGCGAACGTGTCGCAGGGAAACGGGAGAAACACTGATCGAGGAAGATGGGGGCTGCGAGGACGGATTCTGGAAACGCTCAAGGAGACCACGAGCTTTGCGAATCTTTGATGTAAACGTATTCTGCGATCTGCTGATAAGATCAATATTTTCCTTTTTTTATATCAACCAACGGACTGATTTACGCGATTTTAGAATCAATTTATAGTGCGACGACTTTGAGCAGAAAATTTTATTCTTTATATTTTTTATATTTTTATCTGTACAACTTGTCAATATTTTATCATTTTATGGAAGGATCGTTTATCAGTTCGCAAAAAATTAGTTTCATTTCGTTTTTGTAACCTGTGTCATATAACCAGATTTAAAGGGATTCCAGTTCCTCTTGAATATAGCGTGTACTTTGAAAATTCATGATATCACATTCGATCAGTCTTGACAGGAATTTCGTACTGTATCTCGTATGTGTTACATGAAATTGTCAATTTTTGTCAAACGAAATTCAGAAATAAAAGTGTCGAATAAAATGTTGATCCTGATTTTCATTAGACTTTACCGAACTACGACTCTAAGTTATTTTCAGCATATATGGGGTTTTAACAAAAACTGACCGATTGCGGTCTGGCTCAGAATCGATTATCGACGGTCTTCACCGAAGCCGCCAACGGGTACAAACAACAATAGCCAATATTTCACACGCATCATCGCAAAACTGCAAAACATTCGGTCATTCGCGACTTTTTCGGTTAAAAAAATACCCTGGCTAATCGCTCACGACCGTTTAAAGTCACATCGAGTAAATATTTTCATTCAAATTAATGCCCAGACCGATCAATCGCAGATGTGCTGTTTTTATCGATCCTTGACCTTGACAGGATTTTCTAAAACTCTGAATATCATGTGGAAAGTATCGACGCAGATACTGATGTTCCCGTTTTCATCGAACCGTGAATGGATACGCGGAGATTTCGCCAGACTCGTTCCTGATGCATTCGATTCGTTCTGCACAAGTTGACGTCAAACTAGCCATTAGTTATGGCTAATTAACAATTACCTTACCGCTCGCAGCCGCGGGCTTGTGAAATAAAAGTATTTCTGCAGAAGTAGGAGTTTCAAAGAATCGGCTGACGTACGTGAACACCGATTCTCGTGGTGGTGCTTCCCCTACGTCATCGTTATTCGTTACGGAATACCAGCCCACTGATTACGGATTACGAATACCCAAGCGAATTCTAATTCATCGATCTCCGATAGCGATCGATCGGGAATTTACAATTCGCGTCCACTAATTAGTCTTTCTTTCAAGGCCCTCCGAATTTCTGTTGAATAACGTGTCAGAGACACGGTCATTAACCAGTCCGTGGGCAATCGATCTCGACAGTCCCTTTGCCGATTGCCGATTCGATCCACGCTCACTTCTGTGTCCGTGCAGGGAAAACCCGTGAGCGTGACGCGTGACGTAAAACGCAAAATTCAACGTCCCTAGTCAAGATCACCTTGCGTTAACATTGGACAGGTGGTCCAGTGTCCGAGTATGTATATTTATCGATTCCTGGTACAAACGATATCGTGGAAAGTCCGTGGATTTTCAGATAAATCTACACGGTTTCCAGTCTTGCAGTCACGTGCAGTTAGGGGAGAATCGGGGGAAATGGGGATCCATTGATTTTTTCGCTATTAGCGATATGTGATGTATTCAGCGACTTTACACGATTGTTGTAGATGAAACTGATTATTGAGTAGGTACCTGAAATACCAAGGGAATGCAGAATACTTTTGGATTCACATTTGCTTTTTCCAAGATAAAACTGGAGGCGTTCTAGTGTCGATGACGACGATAATCATGAAAATTTGCCATTATCGGATGAATAATTGTAATTAGCATTTCTTTAGCCTTAATTTCAATTTTTATTTCAATTAAACCTTGATTCAAACCATAGATTTTTCTTCCAAATCTGGAAAATTCTGGCTGTGGTCCCCGTTTCATCCGCACTTTTTTGGAAACGAAGTGCGCTCACCGGTTCAAAACTACAAAGTTTCACTAGCTGGATAATTTTTCGTTGATTATGAAAGGTGATTGATTTTGTCTGAAGCAATAACGTCCCCATTTTACCCGACCTTCCCCTCCGTGGGCTACCGAGCCGCGTCGTTTCCAGGTTTCCTCATAATTGTCATTATTTCCCGGGGCCACATGTGACAGAGAATTAAATTGCACCGGCTACCTACCGAGCAGCTATAGCTGCCGTATCGTCAGGGTCAGTTTCTCGCGATCCGCCGACTTCCTGATTTTTAATAACTGGAAATACTGAGGCAGTCGAGGTCCGAAGTGCGTCAGTCGGGTCATTGCCTGTGGACCACTTCTTCGGGGAATTGTCGACTCCGTACAGGCGTGCGGGTAGGCCGCGGTCGGCTCGGGAAAGACCGGGAACCTGGTATTTTTCTGACTAATATCCATTCTCCTGGTATATTTCTTGGCCTAAGATCATGGTCGTGGTTCGAGGGTATAATATTAGATCCCAAGGTCGGTCCTTTGGCCTCTGGCCCGCGTGGACGACGAAAGTGTACAATTTTCTCCATCTACCCACCAGAATACGGCTGAAACCTGCTGTACCGTTCGACCCGAGTCAGGGAATCCCAGTCGAACTCGTTCTACCTGTTGTTTATTTCGAGAAAACGATCTCTCATCCGTTGTCGCCGATTCTCCTTGCCATTATTTTATTTCCTCGTTTCTCGCACAGCGTTTAACCAACAGTTCCAGGTATTTTATATAAATTTTTTTTCGTCCGTCTGTTTAGTTTAATTCATTTAATTACACCCCTGCAGGAGACAAAACCTACCGCGTCGTCTCTAATTACAGATCTTAATTGCGACGCGATTATTCATGTGGTGCTTAATGGCCTGTAACAATGATTATAATTGTTTCGTATCAGTTGTGACATATTCTCGGTAGCAATTCGCTTATTTGTGTCGCGGATGCTCCGCGGGTTCTTGTTCTTCATATTCTCCTGAGGTCAGATCCGCGTGTAAATCGAGGCATAACTAATCTGTTCCAGTCTGATAGAGAATTGATACGTTATCTAACGAGGTGTGGGCGCTATTGGCTAGGTTGACACAAGGGACGTGTCTCCCTTGTCCCAGATTCGCTTAAAGACGTTTTTCCACCGTGTGGTGTGATCGACGAGGATTGCGCTGCGGTATCACACATCCGTCACAATTCTCGTGACAGCCAAGTACCCAACCATGAGTATCGGTCTGATTGAGATTGTGCGTTCCATATTCATGACAATATTCATCTGGCATGATGCAAAAGGATTTAATCACCTTCCTTAACGAGAGACTCTGGTGTTTACAATTACCCTGAAATGTCATGGAATCTTGGTAATGGCGCGTGGATGGTAAAAAAGCTCTGCAGCTGTTCGATAAAAATATGTTTACGTAGAACAAGAAACAGAGTTCCTTGAAGCCCTTTACGTACCGTGTTCGTAATCGCCCTTGTTTTCAGTCAATTTCTCATTCCACCTGGGACTATAAACTATACCTGCATTTGTACAAAACATCGAAGGCTATGAACTCGGCTTTCAAATATCCGTTTATCCGTCGTTTGGAGCGATTATAATTATTACCTCTATCACGAAACGTATAAGAAGCGGATCTGAAAAATAAAAGACGATAAATAATAGTGATTGACGTGCATTTGGAAGTAGCGATCGATATGAAGATTTCGATATTTTGTTGTTTGAAAACCGGGAAATACCGTATCTGTCGAACACAATCCGCAGGACCTTCCAGAGATTCGGTTTCGCGAGATCGCGATTAAGATTAGCCGGAAATTTTTTACCTTGCAAATTATTACTAATATCCTTTCACTATCAAGGCGACAATAAAATAGAGCACCAATAACGCCTCCGCTATGATACACGTTGCGCAACGAAAGATTTTCGTTATAGGACCCCGACTATCCCATATTTTTTATCAATCAGCTCGGTATTGAATAGTTGTGGGTTTAATTAACGAGACTGGTAACCGTATATTTTATTTTGCAATAAAATACCTTCTACTGTAATGAAAGCAATGATCAACGTTTTTCCCAAAAGGATGCGATAATTAGTCCCTTGGGAAGAAACTTGTAGTTTTTTTTTCCGAGTTCGAGTCAACGAGAACAAAAAATTATTGAATTTTGCTCTTTTTTCGTTGATCAAAGGACAAATACGAGTATCTCTTATAGTTGTGGTGGCTGAAAAAGACAATTATAACGAAGTCTCGTACCGATGTTATCTTTGCCTATTTCAAGCCTGCCATAGTGAATTTGCTACATGAATAACACTATCAAAACAGTCCTGTGTGATCCGTGCCGAAGATACACAGAGAAAAACCGCGTAGTTCATTAATTCACCGTTTGAACCAATCTAGACCCTGCGGTTGTAGAGTGAACGAGTTTTTCCACTGTAGCAGCTTTGTTGTATTTTAACTATCCGACGATGACTGATCGATTCTTCAGTCATTGAATAATTTTATTCCTTCTTTTTTTGGCCCATGTAGGCAGAAAAGAGAAGGAGCCACGACAGAGCTGTTCGTACAAGCAGGAAAACAATACCTGACCGGCTATAAACCGCATCCTAATAAGAAATGATTAATTATGGTCAAGTAATTTTCGGGTGAATGTCACTGGTCGAGAAGCGGGTGTGTACCGACCGGGCCCTGTCGAAGCCGGTTCTGTGATCGAATCAGCGACGAGTTCATCCACGGGCCTTGAAGATCACCGATAAAGATAACCGCCGCAGAGATATAGAATATCTGCCTGCGGTACAGGAGGAACGTTGCCGAGCGAACGGATTATTATTCTTTCACCTTGATTCGAAAGGATTAACTGCATTTTTCAGCACTCGGAATTCCCTTGTTGAAAAAAAGAGGCTAAAACAAAAAAGTAGTTAGTCGTTAAATAATCGATGGCGCTGATTGAACCATTATAGTGTTATCGTTGTTGTTTCATTTCTCGTTAATAGACTCGAAAAAGGCCTCATCAGCCAGAAGTTGGACAAAGCGTTATCACAGTCGGACTGATAGGTTCTTGTAGATTGTTGAAATTAGCCGAAGCACCGAGCCGTCGCTGCATGCAGGGTGTTAATGATTTTCGGAACGAGGTATAGGAAACGCTTGTTTTTCAATTAACCACAACATCTAATTGGCTCGTAATTTGCATTTCTTTGTCCCTTTGTCAGTCTTTACCTGATCCGATACCGAGGTCACCCGGCACATGTCCGTCGCGTGTTATTATATCACAGCTATGTCTTATGTGATTCCAGAGTTCCCTCGGTCGCCGCCTATACACTTCTAGCATTCTCGGTTCGGAATCGAACAGAATTATCGAAACGCCTTGCGGTTGCGCAACGAGACATTGAATTCATGACATAATTGGAACAAAACGGAAAACAAATCCAAGCCTCGCCGCGGTGGCTCCGATGCTGTAGAACGTTAATCATTCGTGGTTTGTTTTTTTCTTTGGTCTTGCTCTACTCGCGAATCGAGATCAGGATCTAATCGCACGCCGTTCGCGATTGTTGCCGCCGATCGATCCGGTATTCATGCATCAGATGTTAATTATTTAATCATCACCGCTTGGAGACACGCACACCCCCAGCGTGCGACCTTGAACATGATACTTGTTGCTTCCGCCTGTGTGTCAAAAGTGGGAGTATACCTACCGACGAGAATTATTAAACGATATAATCGTCGATCGCGATTATTTGCATCGGTGGTTGACTGTGACGCGTACCTTTATAACATGATACACCGCCGCTGGGTCTTGTTACAGCAACATTGCTACACTGTTATTTACACAGGTGATGGTCTACTGATAGAATTCCACCCATATCCGTGGAGAATCGAACCCGGCACGCGGGAAGGATCAGGTGCGGATCATTTTTGATCCGTGCTAAACTTTTCGATCATTCCCACTCGTATCCGTAGTTGAGGGGACTAGGCAGGGTCTAAATTTAAAAAATAATCTTTCTTTCTTTCTTTTACTCATTCTATTAGTACAATCTCTTACGAAAGTTTTGCCAAAAGCAAATGGAAAATGCGCAAAATTGAGCTCAGGAGAGCCAAAGGTGTGCCAGTGACCAGGTCTACACGAGTCACGATAACTCGATACCGACGTCTGTCGAGAAAAAATAATTTTTTGGTACCGACATGACAATCAGTGTGGCAAATTTCCCGTGTATTTTAGAATATTGGCCGTCATTTTCCAAATTTTCATGTTTTTCTCAAATTTTTTGTTCAATCTAGGAAGACGAATCTCCTGAATGGAACGCCGTTTGAAAACTGAAACAATTCGCATCCAGGTACTTGGAATCGTTGCAATAAGGGAGCAATCGGCGGGACGCGTGGGCCTCTTCGACACTCTACCTATATCTCCCTTAATTACTAATTTTTTACGAACGAATATTACCGATTTTCATCGACAAAAATGTGACAAATTATCGTCACAACCAGCGGTCAGCTGGGAGAAGCAACGTACAATCAATCCTTATACAACGTGTGAGAGTGGAGTGTAGGAAGTTGTCGATTAAGTTTTTTGATCTTTCCACGAGTGACACAGGTGAAAGGCCTGTGGATATCGTTACAATTCAGGTGCATAACTTTCTCAGAATAATGCTCATCGATTGTAATTAACTTACGCAATGCCATTTCTTTGCTTCTAATATATTTTCTACACACCGTGTGACGAGATACGCGCGTGGAATGTCAACCTACGAGTTTTTATTCAGCTGCACACTTTTTATCGTTCCCTATCGACTTGCGAATAAAATAGGGAAAAGAGAGAGACAGGAAAGATTGAGAATAAAATTATGTCAAGTGCGTAAAATCTGTAGGCGGGTATGATAGGCACGTGGTACAGGAATAAAACGATCCACGCCCAGTATTTATTCATCGATTAATCATAATTTGTTCATTGATTCGATTCTGTAGAATCGTACGTGATATAGCAATTAAAGCCAAGTGTTTTCTCAACAAGTTTTTTTCGTTGCTTCTTTGTTACTCTTATTGCCTCCCTATGATAACAGGGATATTACGAATTCCTGAAAGTACGCCAAGTGTGACGAATCAAAAGCAGGTTGTAAACAGAGCGTTGTTTTTTTTCTGTTTTACATCGACAACGATATCTTTAATGACCGTTGTTAATTATCGTCGCAACTAACTAGTCATTATTTGCCGCACATAGTACGTAATTTAAACACATTTTCATCGATTGAGATCATATTCCGAGACGAGGATCAAGTTTCGTTGAAATTCTTCAGTTTCTCTTCATGAAAATCGGAATATTAAATGGGCTCGCGAAACTGGTAGATGATATAACAATTGGATGATTTTCTAAATATTTTTTCTTTTGTTTTTGCACCGAACCATCGAAGGTCAGGATTGAAGTTTGTTTCCCCAGAAGGACTTCTCGGTTGGTTGACCATATCTCGGGGAATAAAATTCGCCTCACGGCCACGCTCGCCCTCGGATACTCAGCGGATCGAAAATCGTCGATCCATTTCATAACGTTAAGCCGCGGGCGTTTTGTGCAGAAAATGTGTAGGTATTCCGGCGAATCTCAAACTCCGTCGCAAACATGCCCTAGCCACGTGTTAATTAGACGTCGTATGTCGGGACTACGTTCTGCTCCGCGAGGCTACAATGGCCGCACGGATGGATGGACGTTCACCCGTTCGGTTTTTCAGTCCGGTGATTCATTAGACAAAAACGAACTAGATTACATTTTTTTCGGCTCGGTTAAATCATATCGACCCCGATGATCTTTGATTAGTTTTTCTAATAAGAAAATTACGGGGCCTAATTAGTGTGAAAAGGATGTCGAAAGGTTTACAGGGTTACAGAGAATCGAGGCTAATTATTAGCACAACAGATTCGCATCCAGTTTTCGACACATCCGACACGGAATCTTATTGTTCGCTCGTACCGCGTGCAGAAAAGTAGAGAAGTGGAAAAAAAAAAAAAAGTAATAAATAAATAAAATGTGTGTGGGTATTAGACTGTAATGCACACATCTAGGAGTTGGTTTCACTAGGCCAGGGTCTGGTCAAACAGAGCATGACTCATTCGGTTTTGCAACAGTTTGGAAACGAGGGTGCAGTGCCATTATTTATTTCCGATATCGCGATCGATGCTGAGTAATTTTATTTTGCGATTCCAAAATACGACTCCAACTGCACGCCGATATTATGTCGCGATCCTTCATTCGAAGAAAGTAACCAGTTATACCTGCGAACAATCGTCCACGGAATCATCAGACGATGACTGTACCAAGCATGCAGATACTTTTCGTTGATTGTTATGATTATAAACCTGACAATGAATCGCGATGCTGAAGATGAAATGATTGATTTCAGGTTTCGGTGAGATGGAATTTGACACAGTTTTTACATGAAATCTGTTTTCCCTCGGTTCCACAAGAAATTAAAAAATGACAGCAACAGCAGCAGAAACTGTACGATTTTCGGTGACTTATTGAGCCCGGTTTAATTTTCATTGCCAACTGCTCCTCAAACGACTGTCCGGATTAAATCGTCGCGTCGATCCATTACGAGTCTTATTTATTCTGTTTATGATCCGAGCGAAACTACGTGAATAAAAATTCCAGGTTTGAGTCGAGGGTACGGACAAAAAAAGTACCAACAAAATGAAATATACCAAACAACTTGATAAACCGGCCGTTATGCGAGGAGTCTGACCTTATATCTTCCTCGTTCCTCGACTAATATTTTTTTTCATTCCGATTTCATCCGGAGAGCGAATGACTTTTTGATTGAATAGAATCGAAATTGAAACGTGTCCCAATGATTATTCTATCTTCCGTTGATGATTATTATATTATCGTGTTTCATCAACCGTTTCAGAGACACTATTCAGCTACGCGATAAAAATTCTGTAGCCGAGCTAA
Organism: Euura saliciscinereae; assembly: GCA_018420115.1. NCBI lineage: Eukaryota > Metazoa > Arthropoda > Insecta > Hymenoptera > Tenthredinidae > Euura > Euura saliciscinereae. Next base: position 20,207 of record JAFFZH010009487.1, on the reverse strand, counting down.
AAGCGAATTCATTCGAGTGCGAAAAGTCCACCGATCGTCGAGGTCGATACAACGTTCCATTTTTTCGTTCTTTTCTTTCGCTTTATCCTACCGGAACAAAGTGCCGGCCTACCCGGATATAGGATTAAGCGAGAAACGTAGGACCGACGTGAAAACGTCTATATAAAGGTTCGCACGGTCTTGGATTTTGTAAGAATATTATCAAGCGTTAACCACCGTCGGCCTAAACAGAATTGATCACACGTACCGATTACATATTCCGAGATTATATTTCCAACGTTTTTCGCTCCACAGGACACGTACGGAACTCGGGGTCGTTGCCGGGGCGTAACTGCAGTGTATTAAGAACGTTGATTAATTAGCACTTTATTATGCTTATGATAAACTATCGCTGTATGTATCTACGTGCACAGGATTGATCAGCGGTTTCGCAAGTGTTAGACCGTACCGCTATTAATTACAAGATACTTACAATTTTTTTCTTATCATCCGATCCTGCCGACGATTTGAAATTCAATTACACTTTACACGTTTCTCTGTAAACTTAGGGGAAAAAAAACAAACAACGACGATTACTTCTTGATTCAATAAACTATTTCGCAACGATTACGGATTCGTTGTTGATTATTTGTAATTGGAAAATGTATGTTTTGAATGAAAAAAAAGATGACGCTTCTCATATCAGTATCGATGATGAATCTCTGTTCGCTGAATTTCAGAGAGTGGAATCGCAGGTTTCTTGGCAAAGGTGCGATTTTCCACTTGCTCATCAAGATTCGTTAATATCCATAATTTCCAGCACTTACCGAACGACAATTTCCCTCACCCTGAGCTCGCTCGATCTAAATTGCTTCCATCAACTAATTTTACGGAGATAATTCGACTCCTTTCATTCATCTAGGCGCCCACGCATCGTCACTGGAGCCAGAAGATGGATAAAGGAATGGAAATAAATCGAAAGCGAAATTCAGGTTCATGTGGAACGTGTGACGTCAGTGGAACTACTAGTCTTACCAGTTTTCAGTGATACACACCTTCTAAGTGGAAACTGTAAGCGGTCAGACGTACGTGGTTGGTAAGCCCCCGGAGACTTGCCTTGACGATATACGTCAGCATCACGCATCGCCTGCGTTCCAATTGAACCAAGTAAGTTTTACCTCCGTCACAGGACGCAAATCTCTGAGAAAAAAATCGAACTTTCCTCCGGTCTCTCTTGGTAATTTATCGAGGCGTGTCTCGGAGGATAAAAACGATACGTATAGAAAATACCATTGACCTCAATTGACCGTTACCACTGTGATTTTCGATATCGGCCCAAGTCGCTCGGTTGTATTTTTCAAACGATCATTCAAGAGGTCAGGAATAGCTGTTTATGCGGCATGCGCGTAAAGTGACTGTTTATTCGGCAAAGTTGTGTTTTTCGTACAAGCTACCGTTGTGCCTGGCGAGCCTGGAGCGCACGCCCCATACAATATTTTTTACGGAAAAGGCATCGAACGTCACTTTAACGCCGGTTGAGATCCGCACGAACGGCGTATAGAAACTCCGGTATGATGACTTTGTGCCGCAACTTTGAACTTGGCGCTATAAAGAGCCACTTTATGGATCGAAAACCGGCGTCGAAAAGTGACTTTTCAGTTCCTGTGTCGTAAAAATGAATATTTATGGGGCATGCTCGTAAAATTAGTGTTTTTTGGGGGAGGTTACGGTCTTAGTACGAGACGTTTTTTCGAGTAAGTTTCTTGTCGTAAAAAGACTATTTGAGGCAGTCCTGAAGGCTGAACGTAACGGTGCAAATTGCCACTTTTAGGACCGAAAATAGGCGTTAAAAAGTGACTTTTCGATGCCTGTGCCGTGAAAATCAAAATCCACCCGAATCTGGTACTTTTGCCGGGTCATTTTTCGGTGGTACCAAGAATCTTCCAGAGTCGAAGAATTTCGGTAATTGGGATACCTACGTTTCGGCCGTGATTTCGTCGTTTGCACACCGAGCGAGTGAATCGGCGCAGTGAACGGCAATTATTAAAAATCATCCCGCAGCTGATTGACCGAGTGTTCTTCCCGTCATAAACATGATTTACCGAAAGCTCGTCACCCTCGGTTGATAAACCACGCGGCCGAATACTCCGGCCAGAACAATGGAACCGTGGATACCTCCACCTACTTTTCAACACTGGAACGCCGCTGATCCCGGACGCGGACCGGGGTCGTTTATCTTTACGGAATACTCAAATCGGAGATCCTGTGCAACCTGGACTTCTAGCGATACCGGTTCTTCGGGGGAATTTTCATTCACTTCGGACGTCGATTCCCCCCCCCCCCCCCCTTTGTCGAATTCTACCGGCTTCAGATCTTGAACGATAAGCCTTGTCGTCGCGTCAGGCCGAATTCGGAGATTGAACGAGCCTATTTTCACGTAACGGGGCTCACGACCTTTAATTTAGGACTAGAACCACTCTGTCAGACAGAGAACAAAACCTCGCTATCAGATGAAACGCGAAGCGGATACGTTGATACGTACCGACTGTTCGTGCAGTACAGCAGTACCGCAGGTCTCCAGGTCCCAAGGGAACTTTCGACCGGAGTTTATGGATTTTTTTCAATCTCCCATGGAACGAGTCGAGACAATAACTTGACAGTTTACCAAGTTCCGTGTGCTGCTGGTACTGCTGCAGGTGTTTAGATTTGTACAGAAGAAAACTAATTAGAGTAAATATTCGCGAAAGGTCAGTCGTGTATCAAAGTATGGGAAAAATGACTCGCGGCAATTGGCACACTTGCAGCGAACGAATGATTTATCCACTGATTCCTCCAACGATAAACTTCATCCCGGTCTGTCTAGATCCGCAGACTAATTAACTGCATGAATCACGCGGACTAGTTGAATTTGTCACGGACCGTACTATCAACTACGATACTACCAATATCGATATTCGAAAGGTGCGAGCACGAGTGACGTGAGACAACACTGTTGTGTGCGAATGGAGCCTGGGTTGATATTCGTTGCAATGCGAAACGGAACTGGGATCAGGAATATCGGGTATCGAGTCTGACACTTGAAGCGGTTTTTTTTACGGATCCGACACGATTACGAAGAGGTTAATCGATCGAGTGTCAACTCAAAATTAGTTACAACTGTACCTAAAGGCATTTGGTTATTGACATCCTTCGAACGATACCCCAGACTGGATCTGCATACATGACATGGATAACTTTCATATCATCTCGTAAAGGTCGATTTGAGTTTAGGGAATTACGTAAAGTGCAACATAATTTTTATAACACCTGCGTGGAAAGCTTGATTTTCGATGCCTGTGTCTGGTTTGGAAAGGGCCCCTTTTCAGATGAGTGAAAAAACGTAATATTTCTTCACTATCGCGCAGGCGCAATCGTGCATTATCGTCATTATTTCACTAACAGGCATGCGCACTTCAAGCAATCTACGTTTCTTCACTATCACGCACGCGCACTTTGAAATAAGTCAGTCGTTCAGTAGCGCCATCGGTCGGTGGCGACGTCCAAGCGTCCGCGAAGTGCCGCCCCCAGGCGGCAGCGATGTGTCAACTTAGATTATCGCCTAACTTCAGGTTGGTTATGGTCGGCCATTTGCTCAGCTGTCAGATATTATTCGTCTGCATCTCAAATCAAGCTTTCCCGCAGGAGTTATAAAAAATATGGTGTGCGATAAGTGCGGATAGGCGACATCTGCCTCGTGTGAAGTTTGAATCACTCGCTCGGCTCGCACAGCATTCACACTCGTCTCGTGTCATCCCGCACTCGCCTGCGGCTCGTGAGTGAACGACACTAGACTCGTATGAATGCTGGCTGCTCGCCTTCGCTCGTGTTGCAAACTTCACACTCATCGGATATCGCCTTCTTTCCGCACTTGTCACACAATATACTATTATGCTCGTGGAAAGTAAACTTTTTATGTAATATTATGAAAGTGTACAAAGTTACATAAGGCGATACGCGTGCGTGCATTGCTGTCGAATTTTACTTCCGATCAATATATACGAGAACTCCTCGTCACTCGGTGATTCACATCTTGAACCTGTAATCAAAAACTTATTTTTTTACTCGAGGCAATTATTATGGGATAATCAACGTATCCGAGTCTCCGCGCAGCATCAACATCCCGCCATCCCAAGGTTCCATTAACAGATCGATTTACATTGAGGAAATAATTGCCCCTCGCTATTGTGAAACTTTATCGGCAGGATACGAAAATTTCAACTCTCGATTCTCACCAGTGCTGCCAATCCTACAATGTAGACCTCAACGGTATAATAATCGATGATCGAACAAATATCTACCGAAGGACCTGATCAGAAGTGACGTGACCACACTGTTGGAAATTACTGTATTAAGTTTCATAAAAATGTATGTGAAGCAATTAACACATAATTTTTGTACATTGAAATCCAACTCCTCCACTATTTGAATATTCATACAACAGTTTTGAAAATTCATAATTCATAAAAACGGGTTTCCACTGCCACAATAATTGCCGAATTGGATCATAAAATATTGCAGAATGAACCAAAAAATGATCATTTTACGCTTTCAATCGGATGGACTATTGATAATTGACCGAAATACCTTTTTAACTGGAAACTAAAAAAGAATCATAGTCAATATTAAGACACAAGTATGAAATTTCAAGATGTTTTATATTAATTTCATTTGAATCACCAGGATTTATGAATTTCATTCCTGTTTGTAGCTTCATTCACGCAACGTTGAACAATAATTCCTTCAGTTTCCTTCTCTCGACAAAATGTAATCTAGATTGATGAAATGTCGGCTCGCCTCGAAGATCACCAATTCCCAGGAGCCCCCGCGGTGGCGACCTTTGTCGAGACATACCTACTTCCGTGATCGTTCCGCCGGCAATTAATGTCATGAAATCACGGGAGCACGTCATCGCCTCGCTTTTGCGTCTGATAAAGTTGTGCGATATTTGAAAATTCCGAAAGTAAGGTCACGAGACAGACGGAGGCTGCGTTTCTCATTGTCAGGCCGATCTCGAGCCGGACCGTAAGCCCTGCCAATCTTCGTCCGGGGCAAAAAAAACGGCCAAAAATAGTTTATTTGCGGAGATTTGCCAGGATAAATGGATAATAAAGGTAGGTAGATCCGCACCTGGAATTGATTTTCGTCCCCACCAACCAGAACCGCAATCATTGCGGTCCATATAAGCGATCTTTTCAACGCGATTCACATGCGAAAGATAAATGTGTGTTTGCACAAAGCCGGACAACGGCGGCTCGAGCGAGAGCCGGAAGTGTGATTTTTGATACCTTGCCTCGACGTGCGTCGGTGTGAAGGAAAAAAAACCGGCAACACTCGCCGATCGAGATCAGGCAATGATTCGTGGCGGCGGAATTTCCTTCGTATTGTCGTATGCCAGTGGCGTGAAGCAAGTGCCGGTCAGTCTCGACTCCGGGGACTGGAAGTGGCTCGACCGAAAGACCTTGGTACTTGAAAGGATACGGAGATCTGTTCCACAGGCCAAGAAGCGAGCGTCCGTCCTTACCTCCGAGCTGCTACCATTTGGCTAACGAGCCACAAATACATATCAACATACCGGAAGCGGTGCCCGTTTCGTCAATTATCTCAAGTCCACGCGGATCATTTTATCCCAATCAATTATACCCGATTCGATATTTCTCACGCTTCTGTCTCTTTTGTTCCTCAATTTTTATTCATCGGTTCCAGAAGTGATAATCGAATTGACATGGGGTAGATCAGGTTGCTGGCAGACTCATCTGGTTAATGATATACAATTGTATTCCGTTTCGCATTGTTTTTTGAGTCTGACGAATGCCGAATATCCAGTTACAGGTGACTAGCTGTGATTCTGTTTTGCCCCTGAATATTATTCGCTGGATTGTTCTCACGGGCGTAAAAACAATCTGTGTCACGGTGACCTCAAACATTATTCACTTGCAGTCGGTGGTAATTGAATTAAGGATCGTACCAATTAACGTCAGATTCCACTCGGCTTGCATCGAGAACAATCTGTTTTATCGAAATACTCGGAACCCTTGGAATCCCAGCGAGAATTACCGAGTCTTTCGCGGTATATGATGAAGAAAAACGAAAGACCGAAATTTATATGCAAAACTATCTGGAAATACGCGAATAGCCGCTAATTCAAATCTGTCGCGAGGATTGACATCTACACAATTACATTGATTAAATTGATAAATTCAATTTCATCGATGGGTAATTCGATCGATTCGAATGAACGTTGATAATGAGCGTACGATATACGAAGAAACGTCAAGGCTGAGGGATACGTGACATTTTAGCACTTTGTACACAGTGTACTCAACGAGGGAATCGTGGATTACGGAAACGGAAGTCTCTCACTTTTATTCTCGATTATTCCTGCTAATTGATACACTCGGCTAACGTTCGAACATTACCGAACCGTGTGCGAGTAGCTGAGTTAATATTTGATCAGAGAAGAGAAACCTTCATTTCTGTAAGGAAGCGAGTCTGAACAGACAGAAAAATACGCTTCTATTTCCAAGTAAATCGATTCGAGTAAATACACTTTAACACGTCAAGATAATAGATAATATTTTTCTCCGTGATTTACGATACTTCGTCGCGTGGGTAATTAATTTCTTCCATTTATCCAAATGCAGTGGATTAAAATGCAAAAACTGGTCGAGTAAACTCAGATTTATATTCACCTACGTGCGTCTCTAAATCGGATGTTTTTAAACCAGCCTATCGTACGTCAGGTTTCGAATAGGATACATAAAAAGTAGTTCCACGCATAAAGTATCGAGGAAATCGTCTGATAATTTTCGTTACTCTCCTCAGTCGTTTGTTTATCTATGGTCTTTTTTATGAATTGAATTTCCTCCTTCGTGGAAGACACCTGTGCGCGCCTTGCCGTGAGTCACTGCGAGTTTGACCGGCGTATCCATGCCTCTCGGGATCTCCCGGGGTCTTGACCAATCGCGGGTGTCCGTTCCTCGCGAAATGCGCCGTCGCAAGTGGGGTGTTACGAAATGCGGGAGCACCGCGTGCCGGCGACGCGTTCGCGTCGGGCACGGACACCCGAAACCCTGGTGGGGGGCACCCCTGACCCCTTGAAGCCGCGGTGAAGGGAGGCAACGTTTATATGCCGGTGCGAACCGCCCCAACCGCACATTCGCTCGTTCGCTTCATCCGAAGTAAAGCTCGTTGCTCGAGATTAAAAAAAAAAACCGTGCGGAGTATTTTGAACTTGGTAATAACCTTACGACAGACGAGCATCAGTCACTGTTTGTGGTCGTAACCGTAAGTTCTTAGACACCAGCAACGATTGTCTCGAGCCACCATTCGGCAGTGAATCTCTCGAGGAATCAGGCCAAATAAGTTACACGAGTTTCGCGTCATCTCAAAGTTTAAAAGAAATTCGATTTTATTACGTGACAAGTTCATCGACGATTTCGAATAAGTCATGATGGCCGTCGCAGCAGCCCAAAAGAACCGTGAAATGTTCGCCATCAAGAAGTCATACAGCATCGAGGTACGTAGACGAAACGACCAACCCTTTGCAAACCCTCGGAGACTTCGATTCCGGAGGATGAAGCGCTCTAAATTCCTGCTCTCACTTACTCGATCGAGGTTTCCACCGGGCTGGGGGCTAGGGGCTAGGGGCTAGGTCAATGTCGGATCGATTTTACATTTTCGGATCGCATAAGGCGACTCGACGAGTCCGAGCATAATTAGGAGCGTATCTGAACTTGATCGCGTGTAAAACGTTTAGTCACGCGTGAGATAATTCCCACGTCCTATAATCCGCAGACATTCGACAGACCCGGTTATGTGTGGGCAAGGTTGAATAAACAAATTTGAATAAAACTGCGATTCGATTCAATCCGCACCGTGTGATATGCTAATTCGGTTGTTCGATTGGAAGCAGGTTCTTTGCGAGTCGCGGATAATCTTATTCCGTTTAGAATAATTCCTCGGCTGAATGAAGAAATACTATTTTCGCGGCAACATCGTCGTGTTTTCGTTCCTTTTTTCTTTCACTCTCCCGATCATTCGGCGATTACACGCGTTCAACAACAAAATACCTCCCGAGTTTGCGTCACCGTTTCCCCATCCTGATGCAATCACTGCGATTCGTCGTAAAATCGAACATTCAAGTTCAACCGCGACGACGGACGTCGGTCCTATTTAGTCTCGCCAACCTACAGCCTACAGCCTACAGCCTAGCCGCGTTGTCCTTGGAAAAGGTTCCGAAGCCGCGCGGATATAAAGGTGAAGGTGATTCCAGTCGGATTATTGTAATATCGCAAATAGCAGCTGTCTTATAGGATCTAATTATCGGTTGAGAAATCGATCGGCCTTGTCGGCATGATAATCACGAACGTGTTATAATTATTACCGCCGAGTGATTGTAACGGAGAGTCACCGGTGGTGGTGGTGCCGAGACCCTGAACATTTGTACACCGTTATCCTGTCGGAGGCTCGATCTGCTCTCGGCCACATCGCGATCGCAACGTCCAACGCTTTTCATTCGCCGCGTATGATCCACGATCGTCGAATACCGCGTAGCGTCAACGTGCGAAACCGTTACGTCATCGATTCTATTCGCAGGCTGTTTAAGGATAATAGGGTGAAGGCGGCTCGGGCTTGTCGAGACGCTCACAATTAGAGGAAGATCTCCAAGGCGAAGATCTGCGAGCGCGAAGAACAGAAAAGATTGTAAAATAAAATGAGAAAGAAAAATAATAAGAACAAGTTTATCCTGGGAGAATCCCGCGCGATTAACCCACCCGTTGCGATTATAGAGGGTTGCTCAAGGTCCGGGACCGCATTCCTCCGGTGGTCAACGTTCGGCGGAACGTTTAGTCCTGCGCATTTTGTATGTATATATGGATATCATGGTTCCCCCCCCCCCCCCCTTCGATTAAATCGCAAGTGCAGAAAGAGATACAGACGCGGGATAATGAAAACGTATTTAGCTCACGGTAGGAGATAACCTGCATTACGCAATCGGCTGCACCGCGGAGCGCAGCCACTCATCGGACGACCATTCGACCGCGAAGTACTTGGCCCACTTTACGTACGCGTTAAGGTCTAAGGAGTTGCTAAACATTACCTCGACGACACGGACGGATCCGTGCCGACCATAAACTCCGTCGAGGAGATGAGAGACAACGGACCTGTTTTCGTTTTTCGCTTTCTTTTACTTTTTCCACTTAGGGCCGAAGTAGCCGAGTCTCGCAGTCTCAGAGTGAGCGTTGAAGAAAAAAAAACCACCACGTCAAATACTGTTTTCGATGTGTTCAAAACCTTCCAGCATGACTGCATTAGCCCCGCGGCGATATTGCCGAGCCCCGCGGGTCTCTTTTCTCCTACGCCTCGGATTTTCACTCTTCGAGCTTAACCGCTCCGCTTTGTGCTTCTTCAAAGTGTATTAGTTCATTTCCGATCCTTCACCAGCAGACCATGTGGTCAAAGACGAAACTTTCGCGCCTTCCTTCCGAGCGTCTGGCAACGAGCTTTCAGGATCGTCACACAACGTCTTTGTGCCCTTAATGATCCGCGGAAGCGGAAGCGCTCTGTTCAGACGAGCCCAATTGTTTCGAGTCAATCGTCCTGTCCACACGACTCGAAACTCTTGGAAGCAAATCCTGAACAAGTTGTTTCAACGATTCGGCTTTGATTTTGTTTCAGAACGGTTATCCAGCACGCCGTCGCTCCCTCGTGGACGATGCGAGATTTGAAACTTTGGTAGTGAAGCAAACGAAGCAGTGTGTGCTCGAAGAGGCCCGTCAAAGAGCCAATGGTGAGTCCAGACCTACGATTCAATCTCCCTTTTTGTCAAATTCCTCGCATGTAACTTATGATTTTGCACGACAGTGTTTTTTTTTTTCATTTTGCACGATCGTTTTCGTTTGCTCGTTGAATAGATTCGAGCGCAGATCAGGCAATTGTTTGCTCCCAGGAGCAACAGCCACAGGACGAGCGGTACAACGATGCCTCGTCCAGCGACGAAGAACAGGTGGAGACGCTGACCTGCGCCGCCCAGGAAGAAGGTAGATTGGGAAACGATAGATTTTTTTATAATTTATTCAAAAAGCATGTGTGTTTTGACGTATCCCTCGTTTCTTTGACTTGCAGAGGCCAAGGCCGAAGCTTCCTCGTCGGATGGCGAAGGAAAGCCCGACGACGACGACGGTAAGTGCTCCTAATTCTTATAATACTTGTCCCCCACCCACCCAGGTTTCCGCACTCAATACCGGAGTCACGAGTCGCTCATTTTATTTCTTTGAAAGATTCCATTCACCCGAGTTAAAGTTGAGTTGAGGAGGTTGTAGGAAACGGAGGGTGAAATAACCCCCATTGTCGCAGTCGCAGCCGAGTGCCGGGCACTTCGGTGAATTACTGCCGCCTTTAGAACCCCTCATGCATTTAGATTCCCGTCATATTTCTATGTCTATATATCAGCTGCACACGTACACCCATACATCCCGCCTAAAGTCTCCGCCGAGTAACGGTCGAATCATTCTTCCCCCTGTCCTCACCATCCGCCTCCGCCTCTGGCTCTGGCTTTCGAGCTTAAGTGGCGACGCGGCTTTCGACTCGAGAAAATGGATTCGAAATAGCGGGTTTATTCGGCGGTTTATCGCCCCCTGACTCAATCCCGTTGTTTCCGAACCTACAGACTCTGGACTGACCGAAGAGGAGGTCCTCCTCGCGAAGACGATCGCCGAGACACCGGAAGGAGAGAACGCGGTCCAAAAGGCCGCTCTCGTTATCCGCACGAGGGACGGGATCAGCTCGTTGGCCAGAATCCTGAAGACGATCGAGAACTTCAAGGGGGTCGTGAACCACCTGGAATCTCGCCCGTCAAAGAAGGAGGGCATGCAGTTCGACGTACTGGTTAAAGTCGACATGACCAGGCAGAGCCTTCTGCAGCTGATCAGAAACCTGAGGCAGAGCTCCTCCCTCGGAGGAGTTTCCCTGCTGGCCGACAACTCAGTCAGCATAAAGGACCCGTGGTTCCCACGTCACGCGTCCGAGCTCGACAACTGCAACCATCTGATGACCAAGTACGAACCGGACTTGGACATGAACCACCCGGGATTCGCCGACAAGGAATACCGCGCGCGACGAAAGGTCATCGCCGAGATCGCTTTCGCTTACAAGTACGGAGACGAAATACCGAACATCCCTTACACCGAGACCGAGAACACCACCTGGACCCGGGTTTTCGACACCGTTTTGGACCTAGTGCCGAAACACGCCTGCCTCGAGTACCAGAGGGCGTTCAAACAGCTCCAAGAGGAGAGGATCTTCGAGGCACACCGCATCCCCCAACTCCAGGAGGTCAGCGATTTCCTGCGAAAGAACACAGGGTTCACCCTGCGTCCGGCCGCCGGACTCCTCACGGCCAGGGACTTCCTCGCCAGTCTTGCCTTCAGGATATTCCAGAGCACCCAGTACGTCCGTCACATCAACAGCCCCTACCACACCCCAGAGCCGTGAGTATATTTCGCATCTGTGATCGTTTTAGCTTCGCGTGCATCACGCCGAAATCGATACGATACTCGACAAAGCGTCGGTACGCGGGCAAAGAGCGGGTAACTAGATTACCCGGGCTACTGTCGCAGCTCCGAGCCTGTAATGGAACTCTAATTGGCTTTTAACGACGGAACGGCGTTAGCGACTATAAACGGGTCGTAACTGCCTATAACGGCGATACCTCCGCGTATTCTCATCTCCAACGTTCTTCCGATTACAGAGATTGCATCCACGAGCTCCTCGGCCACATGCCGCTCCTGGCTGATCCGAGCTTCGCCCAATTCTCCCAGGAGATCGGTCTCGCCTCCCTCGGCGCTTCCGACGACGAGATCGAAAAGCTTTCCACCATCTACTGGTTCACCGTCGAGTTCGGTCTCTGCAAGGAGGGCCAGGAGGTCAAGGCCTACGGAGCCGGACTCCTGTCGGCCTACGGAGAGCTCCTGCACTCGTTGAGCGACAAATGCGAGCACCGTCCGTTCGAGCCGTCCACGACGGCCGTCCAGCCGTACCAGGACCAGGACTACCAGCCGATCTACTACGTCGCCGAGAGTTTCGAAGACGCCAAAGAGAAGTTCCGCCGTTGGGTGTCGACCATGAGCCGAGCCTTCGAGGTCAGGTTCAACCCGCACACCCAGCGCGTCGAGGTCCTCGACAGCGTCGACAGACTCGAGGGTCTGGTAGCCCAGATGAACACCGAGATGGTCCACCTAACGAACGCCCTGAACAAACTCAAGGCGTCCTCGGCGTAAGCCTCGACGACGGTCGACGGACACCGAGACCCTCGCCCTCGCCCTCGCCCTCCCCGTCCCACTCACCCCCATCGCATCCAACCCCCCATTGGAAAAAAGAAAAGCCTAATATCTTCAACGATCGGATCCGAACGTCCGTTTTTGGAGGCTCCGTCGCTAGTGTGACTGCGGGCGACGGGTCTTGACAAACGTCAAACTGACTGATGCCGTAGTCAAGACTTGCCTTCTGTTCTGTAAGGAGTACCAGTGCGCGAAAGGGTTCGATCGATATTCACCGCCACCCTTTTTTTTTCTTCATTGTCCATTGTCTCCACCTTGTGTATAAAGTCGCCATTTATTATTATTATTTTATTATTATTATTATTATTATTATTATTATTATTATTATTATTATTTTATTTGTATCACGAAGACCGCTCTGCGCTCGCCCCGAAATGAATATTCAGTGTGCAGTCGTTGGTTCCAATGATCAAGGATCCGCCGATGCTGCATGTTAATTAATTATCCGGGGGTGAAGCGCGATTTGATAGTTTGTGACGTATTGTGTTAACTAACTCAGAAGTCAATCACGAGATTTTCTTTTTAGGTCTTCCGAAAGGAGGGTAGAAGAAAAAAAAGCGTGAATTTGATATTCTTTCAAGTAGATCTCTCTATTTTTTGTTTTTTTTGTTTATTATACTATACGATTGTGTAGCACCGAATGATTCTATTTGCTTCAGTTTCATCGATTTATTTTTCTCCCAATAAATTGAGTAAATTCACAAACGTTTAGATGCCAAATTAAAAAAAAAAAAATATATAAACATTACTGTATACGTGTGTATCAGTGTTCTGTGTTAAAGATATAAACGTGCTCAATATTATATCCGTAAAGTCGATGTTGATTAAATTCAACTAGAATGTTGAAACTATAGAAGTAGTGTAGGTACACGCTTAATATGCACCCTGCACAAAACCCATATACATATCTAATTGTTACAATTGCTGCTTGATACACAATTTTACCATTCCTTTTTTTTTCCTCTATTATATTATATAATATTATCGAACTATCTAGTACCTACAACTCTGTATGAATCATTTGGTTTGTATTATATTGTAAAGAACGAGCATAATAAAAAACTAAGATATGAATCTTACATTTTTGTCTATCACATTTCATCCCAAGTACCCATTTCAATTACTTGTACACCTTGTATGCACATCGATCAGTCGACATCTACCCACGAAACAAAGAAACGGGACTGAATATCGACGTGTCGCCTGAAAGTTTGTTTTTCATAAAATATATTTTAAAGTCCCAAAATTGAATATATAGTATCGTCAATATGAAATTTATAGTCCTACTTTACTGCACGACGTTAGTTGCACACTGCATAGCCAAGTCCTTGGATTCAAAAAGTCAGTTCGAATTTGTGGACCTAGAGATTTGAGGTCGAGTGAATAAATGTAATGTGTTACTGGCTGCAGGCTATCCGACAGAACCGACCTCCACATCCAGCTGGGAAGGATGGATGATCAACCGATTTTCAATACTCTTCTTCATCCTTCCTTGCGCAGTTCTCTATTACATTCCCGAGTCCCGTTCCTGTAAGTTCAACAGAGACTGCAGAGAATTTATCAAAATCCCTAACACGATTTTTTAGACGCTAGAAAAGGATGCCACGTCGCGATCGACCTCGTGGCCAACGGTTTAAAAGCGGCACTGAGCGGTTCCTTGACCAGTCCGAACTGCTACGAGACAGGATGTCTTTCCTACTCGTCAAAAAAGTTCGCGAATTTTCCTGTAATCCAGGATTCCGTTGTCTCGAACGTTCAGAAGGATCAGTTCAACACGTCGCACCTCCGCAGGCGACACCGAGTCAAACAAGAGTCAAAAGTCGAAGAGGACAAGACAAGGTTTTCTCTTCAGCCCGTAGATTATTTTATCACAATGATGACACGATGACATTGAAATATCCCGTCAGAGTTCACGACAAACGGCGTCATCGTCACAACGAACGTTCCAAGTGTACCAGGGAGGATAAAAACGGGGTGCGTCATGGCCACAGTGCGACGCAACATCATCAATCTCAATCAGCACCGAAAACGTCATCCAAAGAGCCGGCACCCCTCCCAGCGTCACACGTTTATCAGGAGAAGAAAATCACTGGCTTTTATTACCCCGGAACGAGAAACGAGGATGACGCTGGGCCAGGGTACTCAACGTCCTTTGTCATAAGGTATGCGGGTGAATTCCAGGAGTTCCAGGAACTCAGAGGTTCATCTTTTCCATCTTTTCCCACAGCGGTGTGAAGCCGAGCTCGAAATACAGACAAGGAAGTTCCAGCACCTTGGGAGAAGAAGAGTACCCTCAAACCGTCAGCAAGCATCGGAGCCGACCGAGCAGGCGATCGAGAATCGAGGATTCGCTTTATCCGGAGAACGACGGGCCCACCAGAGACTGCGAGGGCTTTTTACTGACGGACTTGGTGCAGAAGATGGACTCGAACGTTGGGTTCAGTACCACGACTGTGGATTACCCAGAGAAAGAGGACGCGGGTATTTTGAGTCCCCATGAGGACTCTACCTCGACTGTCCAGGAGTTTGAAGATGCAATCGCAAACTGGGACGGAGACACCAGCCAAAGGTTCAATCGACCTTTTCCGCCCTGAATTCACATTCTCACATAATCGTACGTTTCACTCTTCGACGGTCTTAGAGCTAAAATCCAACACGAGGAGATCGACGATTGTGAAATTGAAGACATCGGGCCTGCAGAGACGTTCGAAACGCAGGTCCAGGGTTCTGCACCGGAGGAAAATCGTCCAGGGCGAACGGTACCGACGCGTAAAGTAAATTTTCAGAAGAAGCACAGGGACAAAGGGAGGAAGAAACTTCCAGAAGGTAAATCGATCCTCTAACCCGAGTCAGTCGAAGAAGAACAGAGAATACGTTTCACTTTCCAGACGTCGTAAATTCCGCGGCTACGACCAGGAGCGAAGAAGTGATGCTCCTACTTGGCGAGCAAATAGCAAAACTCGAGAAAACCATAAGAATGATGAAGCCTGGAGATGTGACCAAAAATGAACGCGGACATGGCAGCTTCCATATCCACGATTACGCCGTTCGGAACATCGAGACCGTCATCAAGGACATGAAACGCAGTTTCAGCAAGGTATTCGTAATTCGCGTTCTCAGCAAGACAAGGTGCCTCGAAATCATTCTAATATCCCAACCAATGTCGGGAAATATTTTGTACAGATTTTTGTAAGTGATTCACCATTCACCCCTCGATCCCAACTGACCAGGTGGACCGTGAACGGATGAAGCGGCGTCGAGGGTCCAGTCGTGACCCTCCGACCAGAGCTCAGGATGGCGCCGATTCCTCGACGTCCATAGTCGAGGAGGCAGGGTGCAGGGTTGAGGATGAACCCAGCATCGAAATCGGCGAGGAAGACTTGGTTTTTGGTAGCGAAACGATGCTGGGGGACGACGATGAGCCTGGTCCGATCGTCACCAGTGAGTCGCGGTTCGGTCGTGGAGCGTATTTCCGACTGGTACGTAACAGTGGTGAAAAGTTGAATCGATCCTTGTTCCAGATCGAGTCAAGCCGTACCTGGTCCGCACGTTCGACTGGCTCTTTACCGGCTGTCCGGGAGCCTGTGGAGAGAAGCAGCACGGCGTCGGCAAAGGCGGTGACTTGCGTACTGGTGCGGAATGGATTCCGTAGTCGAATGAGCGGTCGAAAATAACCAGACGCAGCTAGCTGGCCGACTCTTGCTCTCTCCACATGTGGTAAGACAGGTCGTTACAATTAAATACCCGTTGTGAAATTAACCGGATGTCGAACGGATCTGGGGAAGTGGAACTCGGAATCAGCCGGAAGTAGGTTGAACGGTTTAGAAAACACCGATGAGCGAACAACGTCGACTATCGTGAACAGGGCCAGTGACGAGCGGCGGAGAATTTTAATAACTGGCAATTATTATTTTCCGAAAAACAATATCAATCCACGGATACGGTATATACGTATGTAACATACGTAGGTACATTCGGCGCTGACGCGTTCACAGTGCGCCTAACTGTATTATTTTTATACCGTTCGAAACGCCCGCGATTATTTATTCCGGGCTGATTGCTCCGGCAATTAAAACGTACCGAGTATTAAGCTCGATTTATGCACGATGCTAGTCGATGTGGAGCCGCGTTTCTGCTCGGGCCCATTTGTAATCTCTCCGGTTATTCTATACAGTGGCTCGATACGTTTGCCGCGTGCGTGTGTAGCTTGTGGCGTGTACGTACACGCGAGGAACGGTACCGTGTGTAGTAGGCTTAAGGGTAAAAAAAGATTTCACTCCCAGCCCGAAGAAGAATGAGGAGAGTTAGTCGAGCGTTGACCAAGAAGCGTGTCGGACGGACGCCGGGCTGCCCATTTCTTCCTGACAGAACCCACGTGACGAACGAGTTTCACGTTTTGATTAGTAATCAAACGAGAATCGAAAATCAGTGATCGACGACGCGGCTCCAAACTTGTTCTGGACTAACATTAAATACGATGTGTGAACTTTTCTTGTACCCGCACCGCATTCGATAAAAAGATAACGATTACATTCGGCTGTGGACAATAACTTTTTGTCTCGGTTTCGTAGTTTTTTTATCGCTCCTGATCAGCGGATCACACGTGTCTCTTTGACGAACGATGCGAGGATTTTTAAACTGTGATAAATTTGCCTTGTGATTGAACGTAAGTGGAAGGTGAGCATCGATCGTATACATACCTGTTTATCGAGTTTCATTATTTTTAGGATAAGAAATCCAGACAGCTGGTGATAATTATTTGTCATCAAATAGCCTCGTTTGGTCACAATGAAAACAACTCCATTTATTAACTTGCCTTCGAGATTGACATTTTGGCAAACACGAGCGTCTGCATTCTCGATCAACATCAATGTCAACAATGGCTCGATGAAACGAGAGGATAATTATCGAAGGCGAGACGTGATCAGGCTTCTGCCCACAAAAAAATAAAGCGATTAGATAATTCTTCACCGACATCTGAAACATCTCGCAGGCTCTGATGCAAGGCTCGCGTTGAGTAAGAAAACGAGAGCGAAGATCCTTTAATCTGGAAGATTTATCCATATAGTAAAACACAGATTTATAAAATTCCTTGACACGCGTCAAGTAGCGTTCTATTATCGTGAGTCGTATATTATTCCTCCTCGTTTCCTCGCCTCACCTCTGCTCCGATTTTTGTTCTTTTTTCAAATCGAGGAAACTGTCTGTCTGCTCCAGCTGCCGCCAATAAGACGTTCGAGTCAAGTGCTTAGGGGGGGGAGGGAGGACGGAACGTGTTCTTTTGAAAGACTACAGGAAACTCATAAAGAACTGTTTCACAAAAATACACATTTTTATCAAAGAAAAATAACGAAGGAAATGAGAACCGTAACCATTTTTTCTCTCTTTTTTCACACAGATCAAATGAGCCCAATTCTCTTTTCCAGCTTCTCTTTTCCTTTTAACTTCCTGTTCCTCTGTTATCAGAGAAAAAAGGATGTTACTGTAATCACCCCAAAAATGAAAAGTTGGGTTTTTACTGGATCTCCACGTATGTCACCAGATTTTTGTCCCCACGATATCTAGAGAACGAGGGCGAGGATTTTGATCAAATGACGCTCAATCGACGCGGTTTTTCTACACTTAGAACTGATTAGATTTTGGGTTCGATCGGCTCAGAACCGTTTGAATTATTCGAATAACAAAATTCTAATAAACGCGATAGAAGTGACGATATCTTGAGAATGGATCAACGGATTTGAATGGAATTTGATACCATATGGTTTTTTTTGGATCACTTGTTATGAAATTTTCATAAGAAAAACAGGTTTCAAGAATCTGAGGTCAGATTTGCAAAATTCAAAATAGCTGGAAACAAAATAAATATCTGAAAGTTCAGAGGCTGGCTCATAGTCGGGCCAAACCCACTTCTTTTTCTTTCTGCTTGCACCTTTCAGAACTCTGTGTAGTAATTTTAACGTCAGCCAGATTCTTTTCTCTCCTGCACTTTAGTCCAGTTGTTCTATCTCAGAGTGATATGCCGGGAATAGAACCTCTCAGGAGATGAGATGCTCCGATGTCTAATTCAGAAAGTGAACGAGATCGAGGCGTGTGTGAGTCTTTTTTTTCGTCATAAAATTCGATTACCTGTCGTCTTGTTATTCGGTCGAAGTTTTTTTCACAACATTTCTCCGTTGTTTTTGGCCTCTGCAGCCTCTCGCTGCAGATATGACGTACCAGTCAGGGCCTCCGTCTCCCATCGGTTAACAACATACGTATCGAAACAACAATAGGTGCGAAATCTGCATCGCGCGTTCCGCACTGTACGGAGAATGATCGAGCAAGTTCGAAAAACAGTAAATAGCTGCCAAATTGAAACGCGCGCCAAAACAGCGTCGACTGTTTGACGTACGGCTGAAAAATCCCAAGGGCACGGAAGCTCGGGTAAAATAAGCAAAACATCGTCGCGTTGATAACAAAGATTTGTCGGATAGGTGTGCAGAAGCGGCTCCGACTATTCTCCCAACGATACGGAATAACAGATTAATCAAAACGATTATTTTCACAATTCTTCGATGAATTCACGATCTAACCGTGCCAACATGTTTTCTTATGCTGTTGCAGAATCAGATGCTCCAACATGACGTCAAACGCAATCCGTGGTATTCGCCGGAAGAAAAGTTCCCTCTGCGAAGTGAAGGTTGCGGTGATCGGTGCTCCAGGAGTTGGCAAGAGCGGTTAGTGGCAAGAATTAAGAGTTGAGGGTGAAAATAGAATTCGGTTACCGCGGACCACGCGCGACTCGGGTCTAGGTGCAGAGAAAATCGGCAAGCGCCCGCCGGTCATCCGGCGATTTGTCCAATAACTTATGTGACAAAATAACACGTGTCTTCCTACGTACTCGCCTAATTGTAGATGGAGATTCGAGCCAAACGCGTCTAGTCGGTTTACTGCGAGATTACCCGGGAGATTTATGCTCTTCCCGGGTAGACATGTCCTTTTCATTCGGCCCAAGGGCTAGATCGAGTCGTAATAGAAAGCTCAAGGTGAACCCGGCTCGGAGCGAGTAAAAGGAATCGTTTGATATCGTAAACGGGCAAATACTGACCCAGAATCTCGACCCGGCAAGACGATTAATTTCCGAGGTCAACGACTGCTGCGGGTTCCGTGAATTATACGCGGAATACGGAGATCACGAGACCGGATCGGCCTGGAAAATTTGGCAAGTTAATTCTACGCAACGTCGGTTACAAGGTAGCCAAGTGACTTGAAGTGACTCAGTCGAGAAGAGGTACTGGCTGAATTTCAATCCGCAAGGTTAACACGGAATATTATTAGTTTACTTGACGGTTATGCGCCCGGCTCCCCCGCGGTGTCCGAAACGACCGTTCGATCGTCCTTTGATCGGTATAACGTGACAGGACGATTCAGAAATTGCGAACATTGTCAGATTTAAGTGGGATCGAAGATATCGGCTCAGCTCAAACATCGATGATTTATTTATTTATTATTTGGACGGCTAATTTCCTCTCTGAAGTGAACACGTACATCACCGTCTATCTTCCTCTGAAATTATTTTTACTGTCAGACCGCGTAATCCCACTTCGCTGTAACTTAGTTTATGCAGACAATGAGCCAACAAAGGTGCCGATCTTGTTCGATAAACACTGTAAATCTGTGAATCTATCTTGTTTTCGTATAACTTTGTTTTTCTCCCGCTTCTGATTCTTTTTTTATTTCCATTCTCATCCTATCCTGCTTGTTATAACAGAAGCCAATAATAGAAGAGGATATTTATGTTGTTTGAGTATTTCATAAAAATTTTTACGGTTCCTTGTCTCCAGGTTTTATTTTTTTTTTTGTTTTTTTTTT
>JAFFZH010009471.1:0-27254 GCA_018420115.1 Euura saliciscinereae | reverse complement strand
TTTTTAGAGTTTTTGTAGAATAAGAAAAGAAAACGTTTTCATTTTCATTTACAAATGTCACCACTTTCAAGTAAATTTTTTTCAATGATAGTAATACCTAATTATTATCATAATAATATTTGTTATTATTATTATTTCGGAAATTATAATAATAATGATAATAATGATAACTATTATTATTCCGAATTATTTCCGTTTGAATTCCCGCTCAGCTGTCATAGCGCTGAACAAGGAACGGCGGTTCCTGAAACGCAGGACCGCGAGACGAAGGTTGACAACAACTGTGAGCTTGGTTCCCGTTGCGCCCGCCGTCGAAAAAGGAGCGCTGACCGGCCCGACACGCAACGCGAGACGATCCAACATGGATGCTTTATACCGAGAATTTCAGTCTTTTTCTGGAAACAATTCTGAGGCTTCATCGTTGAGTAAAATGAACAAGTTTTGCGATATATGTGAGTGGAATTATATTCCTGAGGGTGCTTACAAATTCGTTTCCACCCTTGTGATGCGTAGTCGGTGATATCAGTGAAAACAAGTGACGGTCCCACGCTTCGCGAAACAAAAAACCCTTATTTTACTCGATTTTGGTGAGATACACGTTCATGCAGCTACAAATTTCATTACAAATCGTCTAGCGAACCCATTAAACACCCCCCCGTTCATATCAGGCTCCATCATTTTTTAAATACGGAAATCTGAGTCCAGCATGCCCTTAATTTGCATGTTCTAACTTAAAGCCTACGAGCACGCTTATCGCCGAGATATCGTATTCTAGTTTTGAGATTCATGTCAAATTCGAAATTTGCGTTTCTTCTTGTTCATTAATATTTGATTGTTAATCATAATAATTCCCTGCTAACCATTATAACATCTATGTGCACCTGTGTGAATGTTGTATGTTGTGTCTGTGGAAAATTATCTATAATTATTTTTCAATTGGCCTTTGAGTTAGTTTAAGTTTAAATATGGAATGTTAACTATTTGGTAATATCACGCTAACCGTATTTCTGTCTATCCAGTTTCGTCGATTGTGGTTTTTGGTTTATTTGTTTTAAAGTTTTGGGTTCCTTGTTTCAAATTTAGTTGATTCTAATATCATTTCCGGAGTTTGAGGTTCCTATGATTTTCTAGCTAGATCAGAGTATCCGATTAAGGTTATTATTGTTTTGTGTTTCTAAATTCGAGATTACTTTTCTTTTTGTGTGTCAGACAAATTGGATTTGTTCAAACAATAGGGGTATTGAGTGTGAAGATATTTGGTTTGTTATTTTGTTCTGAATAGTTTTTCGATACAAGTTTTGAATAAATTTGGTGTTTTCCATTGTTTATAAATTGAATAATAAGTGTGTGTAATTCTTGTCGCCCCCACGTTCCCCTCTCTACTGAGCTTAGCCAGCTTTTTGCGTTTTTGAGTTGATAATTATTTGCCTCCTCGTAAGAATTGAATATCGAGAGAAAGGTCAAGTATAGAAGTTGAGATTATTGAGTAACTAATTTTTGGTTGGCACTAAGGAGTGCCTGGCGCCCATCCGACTAGATATTTCGAGACGTTTCAGAGATTTTTGAGGTTACTCGCGTTTGGTGTGAATTTTTCGCCTTTTTGAACGTACTTATTTCTAGTTATAACATCTAAATTTCCCCAGGCTAGAAAAAGTACTGTTACAGTGTGTATGAGGTTTTGATCCTAAATTCTGACAAATGTGTCACGTCTGGTCCCACGGTCCATACGACGCCTACCCTCACACACCCTCACACACACAAACACACACACGCTTAGACTTAGACTTAGTTAACTAGATCTTAGAATATCTGCACCCCGCTATCTTACTCTTTTCGCATAAGCCTGACGGTGCATCACTCGATACTTCGCGTACCGTGGGATGGCTCGGTCAGTCTTATGCACTTCCCCTCACCCTTCCCCCAGCTTCTTCACTCTTGACTGGATTAGCTGGACTCACTTCTGTAATAACTCTCTAGAGAATAACACCTACTCTGGGATTAATATACTGTAATACTGATTGACTTAGAACTGCTTACTTGAATAAAGACTGATATAATCACTCTGTTTCTACGCAAGGTACTCTGTTATTACTTATCACTATATAAACCTTCGGTATACTTCTGTATCTTTATACGGGATGAACCCATATAAATATGCTGTGACTTGCTCTGCTTGTTACAAATGATTATCGAATTCTCTGATTTTAAATTTGAACGTAATACATTAATAAGCGAGTTGTTGAATACGTTACAATATATATTGTTTCAATTAGTATGATCCAGTGTTGCGCCGTGTTGGACACAAACTACGCGTCCGACTGTTTCAACCAAGGACCTCATAAAATAGTCGAACAGAACCGGGTTGGAATAGAAGATGCTGACATGACTTGAAGAAACGTGGCTTCAACTGGACCAGGTGTTCAAACCCAAGAGTGACGGTTTTCACGAAACGAGCCCCGTACCTATCGCCTGACGATTTTGTAGCCCTGAAAGAGATGCTCAGTAAAATCTGTCACCACCTCTGAGACAGTTCACCTCCGTCATCATGATTCTATCACTTGCCATCGACTCTTTACAAAACTCACTGTGAAAACATTCATACTTGAGGAAAAGAATGTTGCTGTTTGAAAATACTCGGCTCATCACAGAAGACTGATGCCGCAAGAATGAATAAATAAGCCCTACATGTAAGATAGTGACCAGCTGTTTTATTTGCAATCATTGCGGCTGCAGCACATGATCTCGAAATACATTGGAGAAGATTGTTGAGGTTATAACGACAACGCTGTCAATCGCGCAATGTTGACGCATGGTGTTGTAGCAAGTCGACTATCCTGTTCCATTCTTCGTTGCCCGGTCAGTAAAGGGATTCTCCAGGTTGGCTTGGGTTCCGTCAGGGGCAAGAAATCCTGAAATCAACGAAATCTCATATAACCGACGTGGACAGCGCCGCGAAACTAACGACGGGTGATCGAGAAGAGACGAGCAATTTTCGGAAAGTTTGAATGGAGAATTCGGTCTTCTGTGAGTGCAAATGTTCACTTTCCGGTAGTGATGCCGTCGAGACGACAAATTTCTTGTCTCGAACATTAGCTTTTCTCGTCTCGAAATAGTTGAACGAGTCGAGACAAGACAAAAATATCGTCTCGACCGACAAGATTCTTGACCGAGAAATCGAGAAATCTTGATGTTCAATCACCTGAATCTCTCCATTCATTCTACCTCACCACGCATATCTTTCGCCTTCGTGAACCACACATAAGGGTCTTCCGGCAAAATGTGCTGCTATCTCCGCGTTGATAAGAAAAAAAAAACATTTTTTAAGTACAATTGAAAATAGGAAAATGTGAAATAATAATGCGAAGGCCAAATATGATATATCATAGATAAGTGTTCAATAAACAAATGTGTGGTGTTATGAAAGAGCGGTATTTCGAAATTAAAAATGAGCTTTTATCCAAAGTTAGTTGGTCAATTTTCATATAGTAAAATCATAGAGTAATGCAAAATGAGCAGGTCATATTTTTGATCTTTCACTCTCACAAATTATCAATTTGAAAAAAGTAGATTCAAGTGCTTTTTTCATAGTTTTTGGTTATACATATAGGGGGGGTCCGAGACAAAGTGAACGATCCCGGGGAAAATTGGCAATTCCAATTTTATTTTGAATCTTTTTTCATCGAATTTTTTCCGGAAATAGTCAGATGTATACTTGATTAATTTATGACGAAATAATGCAGATATTGATTCAAACTAATGATATAATTTGTATGTGATTTGAAGATAACCTCATTTCAAGAATGAAGAGATCTTGCGCAGCGTATAGGACTTCTCATAATAATGAAACTCAATTTTTTAATTCACTGAATTTTATTTCATGTACCATTCAACCTAACTCTGCTGAAGTAGCCGTCATTACCAGTATTTTACGATACATACCTGTTATCGTATTAATGACTTGCACACAGTTTTGTTTCGATAAAACTGAAGAATTTGTTCTGAAGGAAAAATAATTGAATATCGTTGCGCGCCATTGCGCATGCGCGTGAATCTTGAATCTGAACTCACACTCGGGGTGGGCTCAGCATAGACCATTCAAATTTCCAAAGAACCTGCGCGTACAAACCCCGCACCTAATTTTCATCGTAATCTCCTGGTATTTTGAAAACTATGCCAAGTCACATGCCACACGACCAGACTCAATTCACAATTAAAAAAACTCACACATGGTTTGCACACGTGAGCGAGGGGGAAATAACCCCCTCAAATTGACGTGTCAATAGTCCGTGAATTAATTCGTAATTCACTGAATTTTTTTACTGAATTGATTTACTCTGAATTATTCTGAATTGAATTAGTTATTTTGAATTGAATTGAATGAGTTATTCTGAATTATTTCAACCCAAGAATTGATGTGTCACTCAAATCTCGAGTTATTTCCCCCTCGCACGTGAGACCAAAATTTTCCAAGACGAGACTCTCCTCTTGTCTGGATATTCATTCAAGAATTTTTTGAGGCGAGACAAGGAATAAATCTGGAGATCTTTCCGAGACGAGACAAGAAATTTTTCTTCATACCTTGGTCGAAAGTACGTACTTCCGGCATCGGTATTGAAGCAGCAAGCCTAACTTTCATGCATTGGTAGAACTACACGCACGCCCTCTGTGACAGCGGGAGCGAAAACTCACTCGCACACACCGATACCCAATACACGAGACGCCCGCTTCGAGTTTTGTCACTTAGTCACCCAAAAATAATTCAAGACTGGATGAATTATATATCAATCGACGCGGAAAAATCCCCAGAACAGCATATCAAAAACAAGACAATGTCTCTGGACAGTAAATTGTTGAAATTAATAAAGAACTATCAATATTTTGGGCAGTACCGCCAAAATCTTGCACTGTTCCAATGTCACTTGTCAAATTGGAAAAACAAAAATACCACGTTGTAGGGGAGAAAATCATCTACAAATTCGAAGTGGGAACCGATATTGTAGGACCTATAGTTTCCACGTTATTAATTTTGCAAGAGTTTTCTGACAAAACTACGCCTAACGGTCAGCTGGTCCGCTCAGCTCGCTTCGGTCCGTTCCACGCTGCGCGGGAACCACGATATGTTGTTTGGGGGATTTTTTCACATCGATTGATATATAATTCATCCAATCTGTAATTATTTTTGGGTCAAAGGCTAGATTGACTAGACTATTCTGCCGCCAGTCAGAATCGCAAACTTCTGTTACTCTCGCTCTCGACGTTACTCTCGCTCGAGATATAACCTCAAAACTGGCTTGGGCGTTTTATTCGATCTATTTGATGCCTGCCCCCGACCAGCAGCACTCGCTTCGCTCGTGCCTGCAATGTCGGGCAGGCATCAACACTCGTTAAAACGTATGAATCGGTATAAAAATTCAATTAGTCAGCGTACTTTCGACCGGGCATGAAGAAAAATAGTATACACCACGCGGGCAGCAGATTGAAAGCCCGGAACTGCGCGATATGATGCCCGAGGCGAAGCCGAGGGCATCATCACGCGCAGTGCAGGAATCTTCAACTTTTTTGTAGTGTAATATACTATTTCGCATCGAGACAAGACGAGACGAGAAATGGTCAGTTCTCGTCTCGTCTTGTCTCGATGGCAACGCTACTTTCCGGTGATCTAACATGGGCAAGAATCGTTTCGTGGTAGGGGAAGGTGGGGCGGAATGGCCAGGTGGGGCTAAACGGCCAACCCAAAAAAAAATGACTTACTCGCATTTTCGCATCAAGGGGGACCGTACGAAACGGTATGCAATGTGACTTCGCTGACAGTCATCAAAAATTTTCAGGGTGGGGCTAAACGGCCACCTAAAAAAAAGTGACGCAACGGCATTTTCACGTCGAGGTGCGTGAGATAACACTATATGCAACGTGGTTTCACTGAAAACGATGCAAAACCGAAACGGTGGGGCAAAATCGCTCTTTCTCTTTCATCCACTCTATAGTTTATGTTAATATTCGGAAGTTTCGATTGATTTTTCATATGTTAGAATATTCTGTTGTTGTTTATTTAGCTAGTTGGTTTTCATGAATTTATTTGAGTTGAGGTAATTCGGTCAATCCACGTTAACTCCAGTGGACGAAAAAGAATTTACAGAATTAGTTACTCGTCAATTAAACGGAAATGCCAGCAAGCAACATTTCTATTTCGACGGTGGGCGATTTTGCCTCACCATTCCGGATTTGCATCATTTTCAGTGAAACCACGTTGCATATAGTGTTATCTCACTCGCCTCGACGTGAAAATGCCGTTACGACACTTTTTTGTCAGGTGGCCGTTTAGCCGCACCCTGAAAATTTTTGATGACTGTCAGCGAAGTCACATTGCATACCGTTTCGTACGGTCCCCCTTGATGCGAAAATATGAGTAAGTCCGTTGTTTTGGGTTGACCGTTTAGCCCCACCTGGCCATTCCGCCCCACCTTCCCCTACTTACCATTTGCGTCTAGGATTCCTAACGGCCCGGTTTCCTTCCAGTGCCGCCAGTTCCGTTTTCACCGCGGTGGCCGGGGCCGCCAGGGCTTTGTCCCTCGTCGATACGGTAGGCCGCAGTTGCAACAACGTAGAGTTGGACGATGAGCAGAGCGGCGAAGATCAAGCAGTTGACTGGTTTCATGGTGATCGAAGTTGATGGTACTTTGCGACAACTAGTTTTGTGGCTAACACGTCGCCGAAATTCCCTATTTATACCGAAATGCTCAACAGTTGGCTCTTTTGACGCGTGTACACAGGTGCAAACGGGGCTCAATTATGCTAACGCGAATAAAACTACGGCTTGTTCGACTTCCAGTCTCGGGGACCATACCAAGGCGCTTAAGCGTAATGTGGACAGATCTCCCATGGCGTGTGAATCGACGTAACATTTCGTTTCTACTGAAAATAGTTAGAACAAATAACACTTGTTCTAACAATACGAACTGCTTCAAAGAATCATTGGTGAAGGCGTGCCAAATGAGTAGAACACTGACAAAATTAGACGAGCTCCTCTTTCGATGTACGTTAAGTAATCGATGATGTGGAAGAATATTTGATGCAAAAATCTTTGATTGCAAGCGTTGAGAGTGAGCCACAGTTAGATGCGAGGCACGCAATATTTTTGTCCCAACTATGGGAAGAATATCAAATCGTTGATCTTGAAATCTTGGAATATTTAGTTCCAGTCGTGTGAAGTTGCCTCCCATCCAATTTAAATATTGTCCTAATTGATTTGATCATGTGATGAATACGGAAAATATGACCTCATTGGAAGTTAAAATATGATCCGTTTATTGTTTCTGATTTGATTGTTTCGAAAATTTGAATGCCACGTACTTTTTGTACCATTTGCAGCTATTCGCGCTGCTCACAACCGATGGCGGCGCTAGCATCGGGCCGTCACGTGGTCTGAAAAGAGTCCCCAAAAACCAATGGCGAAGTCGCCTTCAAATAATCTGAATCGTGACACATTTTTAGAACGAGATCCCACTGCGCGGGATAAAATTTTCTAGAGTTTCCAGAGTCAACACGTCGATAGATTATGCTACCTGTATCGAACTCGGAATACAAGCCAGTTGCTGCATCACAGCTGGTTCACAATTAACTGGCCAAAATGTTGCAAAGCAGCGATACCGAGGGTTGAGAATAATTGCAGTTTGTTTTCGATCGGTGTCGCATACAGTCGGATTAAACTTACAGATTGGAAAGTATTGTGAGCCTGTTTAGAATAATCTTGCATTGCAGCGGACACGAACTTCCTCAAAGCTTGGACAATATTTGAATTGGATGGGAGGCAACTTCACAAGACTGAAACTGAATATTCCAGGATTTCAAAATTAACGATTTAATATTCTTCCCATAGTTGGGACAAAAATATTGCGTGCCTCGCATCCAACTGTGGGTCATTCTCAACGCTTGCAATCAAAGATTTCGGCACCAAATATTCTTCCACATCATCGATTACTTAACGTACATCGAAAGAGGAGCTTGTCTAATTTTTTCAGTGTTCTACTCATCTGGCACGCCTTCACCAATAATTCTTTGAAGCAGTTCGTATTCTTAGAACAAGTGTTAATTGTTCTAACTATTCTCAATAGAAACGAAATGTTACGTCGATTCACACATCGATTCACACATGGGAGATCTGTCGACATTACGCTTCAGCGCCCTGGTCTGGTCCCCGAGACTGGAAGTCGAACATGCCGTATTTTAATTCGCGTTAGCAAAATTGAGCCCCGTTTGCACCTGTGTACACGCGTCAAAAGAGCCAACTGTTGAGCATTTCGGTATAAATAGGGAGTTTCGGGGACGTGTTAGCCACACAACTAGTTTTCGCAAAGTACCATCAACTTCGATCACCATGAAACCAGTCACCTGCTTGATCTCCGCCGCTCTGCTCGTCGTCCAGCTCTACGTTCTTGCAATCGGGCCGACCGTATCGACGAGGGACAAGGCCTGGCGGCCCCGGCCACCGCGGTGAAAACGCAACTGGCGGCACTGGAAGAAAACCGGGCCGTTAGGAATCCTAGACGCAAATGGTAAGTAGGTACCACGAAACGATTCTTGCCCATGTTAGATCGCCGGAAAGTAGTGTTGCCGTCGAGACAAGACGAGACGAGAACTGACCATTTCTCGTCTCGTCTTGTCTTTATGCGAAAGATTTCTTTTCGTAACACCTGCATGGGAAGATCGGCTCCGCGCACTGTAGAGGGTGCGCGAAATGGCTGATTCCCTTACCGGCCGAGAGTAGTGCCGAAATGTGGACATTCCCAGGAGATTCCCCGAGGAGAGTCTCGTCTTGAAAAATTTTGGTCTCACGTGCGAGGGGGAAATAACTCAAGATTTGAGTGACACATCAATTCTTGGGTTGAAATAATTCAGAATAATTCATTCAATTTGTAACGATTCAAATAGCCCGCTATAGATCAAAACAAAGACTAATACATAAATTTGACTATTGAGGTAAACTCGTATGGTGTCGAGGCTTCGTACACGGTTCGTGGCGAGGACAATCGTTTCCGATCGCTCTCTTCTCTCCAGACCGTCGTAGTAATCAGACGTGTTTTTATTCTCTGCTCTAATTTCACACCAAAAGTTTCAATAAGAACGTATTAAATTCGCTACTCAATATCACATATCGATTTTAAACAAAGACTTCGACAAACATACATCTACGAATCCCTGAAACAACATCAATTGTTGTAATTATCATGTAAAATCAAGAGGGAAGGAAGAAAACGTGGATCTCCAAGACAGCCAAACAAGATGATACAACCACATCGATGCTGAGAATCCTCAAGAAGTTTAAACAAAGATAAGTTCTTAATATTGAAACAAAAACACTACGAAAACGAAATTATAAAAGAAATTGATAATGAAACGTGAAGTAAAGAGAATAATTAGAACAATGATCAAGTTAACCGAAACATATATTAAAGACTATTGATTAATTAATTATACTGAAGAGAGAGCACTAAAAATTGAAATATATACAATTTTAATTTATACATTGAATCGAATTTTACACTATATACAATTTTTCAAATTAACTTATACACGGATTACATTTTTATATGGTATGGATGAATGAATTGGATGATTAAACTATTATATACATTTGTATACACTTAAATATCACAAACGAAGCAAAAAAGGAAAATATACACAAATTTATCATTGATTTCCTCAATTAAATCGATTATATTTATTTTATTCAAATTCTGTTTGTACCCTTTCCTATTTTCACCATTTTAGGCTATCTATCTATACAGGGTGTTCATTTTTAATCGCCCCAGGCCGATATTTCAGAAACCAAGCAAAATATGAGAAAATGTTTCAAACAAAATTTTCAAGGTTCGGAGGGGGAAAAAACATGAGTGGGCCAGATTTGTTGTCAGTTGCACTACCAGGGCCAGGCAAAGGTTAGACTGGTTTTTTTAAATGCAATGATGTATTTTTCATTCCGGAATCTAAAAGAGCATCAAATTTTGAATTCCGAAGTACCCTTAATTTTGTCTAAACTTGACCAGTGATGAGATAAGATCCAGGTAGATAAGTACCGGGCAGATGCCAAAAAACAACTTCATTGATGTGTCATTTGATACGGCAATGATTTGCAACCCAATTTCTTAATCGCTCGCTAATTTTGTTGTCGACTATGCGTTTTGACCAATCATCTTCAAAAGTCAGTTTCACGATTTTCACTTTTGGACCATGTGATTACGGATAGAAATCAGCCTGTTAAGCACTGATTCGGCTAACGGAGGTACTTTCGAAGAATGAATCAAACAAAGATAAACCCTAACGTAACAAATTGAACGATAAAATACACGAAAACAACCTGTAACCCTTTATTTACTCCCAGAAACCGAATAAAGAGAATTCACACCTTATTGGTATCTTGCTCCGTACTTATCTACCCGGCTCGCATCTCATTACTGGTCAAGTTTAAAAAAAAATTCAGAGTATTTCGGAATTCGAAATTTGATGCTCTTTCCCAGCAAACAGTGACCTCCCTGGTCTATCACGTCAGTGTTATATTTAAGAAACATTGTGGCATCACATTACTACATACCGGTGATATTATTGGTCTCTTAAATAAGGATGTATCTAGTATATACCAGTTGCTATGTACCAGGGATATCTCATAGGCAGAACGATGGTTACATCTCAATTGACAGACTGCGGTATGTACCTCCGACATAATTCAGGAGATAACTCTGTCACGTTGCAGTGTGAGATACAAATTACATCGCGAAGTTTGGATATGGTAATTTATCTGGTATATAACAAATTTTGAATACTAGGGATATCGCCAATCGACGAATAAATATCACGTACTCCCTAATTCAATTCTTTTAAGGTTATGTAGCCGGTTAACTATTTGAAGCTGTTATAAAATATATTTGAGGGTTATAACCTGCTCGAAGTGATGAAAAAATTCGAAGCGATCCCTAAGAGCTCCTAGGACTCGCAATAAGAAAACGAATTGCGTCCTGGCTCTTGAACACTCGAATAAACTATAATAGTGCTTGTGCCTCTTTTTACTATGGAAATTTGTAAGAATTTATGAAAGAAGAATAAGAAAAGTAAAAAGGATGAATGATTGGAATTTTATGCCGAAGTTTTGTGATTGTTTGTATTAAATTAGTACTTTCATGATAATAGATGGGTAATCTATCTAGGCTATCAATTGCGTCTTACGCACACTTGATCGTAGCAACCACTGCAGCTGGGGAGGGGATTTTATCATATCTTCATCACCTGTATTAGATCATTATAGCTGGTTATTATCATTGAAGTATATGAGGTATACTAGGGAGAAGCATATTGTGCTTGCCTTCCTGCGAACTGTCCTTTTGGAGCAATATCGGACAAACCTCATGATTCAAGGAACGTACCTGCGGGTGGTTTTCTGAAAGCTTATGGTTAACTCACTCCGCTAAGTTAGTAAAAGCATTGATTAGATAAGCATGGTCTCAACAATCCACAGTGCTATATGCTCTTTCAAAATTCATGCGTCTGTCTGGGCTTATATCTGGTGGACCTCTTAACCAAACGTAATTCACAGGCAGGTTGCTGGATTGAAAATTACACTGTCAAAGCTTAGCTCTGATCCTTAGGATCCAAACGAGGATAAATCTTGATTATTGGATCCTCTGACTGATGTACAAGAGTTCATATTCATCTGAGACGTATCCAGAAGAAAACCCCAGGATACTTTCGGTGCTCCACATTGATACGTTGTACAAAAATCTCCAAAAAACAAGTCATGGAGAGAGTGCCTACGCGAGACTTATATCGATTATGATTTTTTCGTATTATGAAAACTGAAGTTTTGGATGTAATAAAGTCTCTGATGAGGAAAATATTTCCTGACCTTACTCCTATACTGATTTCTGATACTGAAAGTCGCCCTTGGTTGAAGCAAGATATGGTATATTTACTTTACCGCAAACTCCATTCCATCCAAGTATTCAGATTTCATCACCTACAACTAGTGTCCAAGCAAGATTTTGGTGTATCTATAGGGCTGGATTGGATGAGGCTTTCCCTTGTATGTTTTGTATACTTGAAACGTACCTGAAAACTCAATATTCTGATGAAATAAACCGATCGACAGGGTGAATATGTCCAATCATTCCCATCGGCACTTATTTCTGATCGTGAAAAACCAAACTCAGATGAAATGAACAAATTGATGAGGCGAACATGTCTGACAGTTGCACCGATACTGATTTCTGATGACCTGAAAACCCAAGACGTCGATTGAATAACCTGATCAACGGGGTAAATAGTATATCCCTAACTTGTACTGATACTTTTTACTGCGTACACTTCACAATCAGCTGATTTGATCATTACGTATCGAAGTCAGTAACGCATGAACGTGAAAGTGATAGCACAAAAAATGTATATCTTGAACGCAGGGATTTTTATATTGCAACCATTGTCTGAGTTGTTCAGTTCCACATACAAGAAATTGTCTTCACTTTTTTCCGTTTTGGTACATCTTTACTAGCATTTTGAATGGAATAAAATTAGTCATATCGATCGAATACCTATTTCCTCAGCTAATGAAGGCATAATATCTTATGAACAATAGATGACCAAAAGTTCCAGAATCGATTCAATGGCACTCCAAAATCTTTATAACAACTCTTAAAAATATAATTGGTTTTATCAGAAATCCATGTCGAAATTTGTCACTGCGTCGAAGGTTTGCAATACCAGCTGTACGTACTCCATAAGTAACCGCTAGAGTGAAATACTTTAATAAAGGTTTCTACCCTTCCACATAATCTGTGATTCCAACGCGCACATGCAAAATGAAAACTTTGTTGTTCGATGCTATCAAGATCAGGGGATGCCTCATTTTTGAAAGACTGCTGCGCTCATGTATGTATGTCAGTGTGGACACAAGCTGATTTCCTCTGTAGCTTGGCTGCGATGACGTGATATCTTGGCTGTACGGAAAGTTTTTGCAAAATTCCAGTTTAAAAGAGTGACCGTTGTGTTGTTAGCTCCGACTTAGACAATGCTGTAAAAATAAATTCCATGGGCAAGGCTTGCTGAAAGGACTCCTTTCGTATTCCACACGCAGCAATCAATTAGTAATGCATATCAGTCGTTGCCTTGAGTCCTTTATCCTAGGAGTATATGGGGCTATCCACGTGAATTCACTTAGCCCCCAGACCACAACATTTTTTTTTGCTTCGTGAATTTTCTGTTGTTGACCTTGCTCCAAAATATTTTCTTGAAATTTTTCAGATTCAAAAAAATGGTCTTCTTTTGGTTGAAAAAAATCATAACTCAGAAAGGGTTAGTGCGAAAACTCAGGAAAAGAATCAGAAAAATGGTTTACAGCAGGGTCAATAACACAAAAATTCACGGGGCAAATAAAAAATGTTCTGGTCTGGGGGCTAGGTGAATTCACGTGGACAGCCCCATATACACCTTTAAATGGGTAAAAATTTCTATGAAGAAACTATTTCTTTCTGGCGATGGGGGGTTGGATAAAATCTAAAAAATCATTATGTTTGGGGGGACGTTTCACCCTCATTATCCATATTTTACATCAAATATTACCTTTAGTCATATAGGAGTTACACTAATTGTAAGTACATATAGAAAAATACAGATATTCTCGGTCCTTGTACAAAATGATGAGCAGTGGTAGACCGATTCTAGATGTCTTGGTCCCAAATTTTTGAGAAGAGATGCTATCAGACAAAAGAATTTTTGACGTTGCAAGAATAATCCGGGATATTGGTTTTTTGCCATTTTTTTGCTGAATTTTGGAATTTCTTCTTGTTTTTCCTATATCTCCACTAACATATAAAAAATTCCCCCATTTGTTTGACAGTGGCATCGATTATGAACAATTGAAGACCAAGATGGTTCGAATCGGTCTAACGGTACTGCTGAATCCCGACTAGGAGTGGTCAAAAGATTCATACTTCAGAAATCGCCTCGATCGCATCGACTACCGATACCATGAACCTCCTTCTCAGTTCTTTCAGAAAGGCTCGCGGCCCATATGTATCATCGTCCATGTCACCTCGATCCTTATGTTAGATTATTAGGTAACTGGCTTATGTGGTTCAAGCTCTTATCATTCACCGAAGCTCCCGAAGCCTATTTGTAGCTTCGACGCAGACTAATTTCTGTAGTTGGGCAGCGGCGGTAAGTCTTTAGGGAGAGCTTTAGCAGAGTTTCTCGCAGGTTTCTCGGGCCTCTCGAATAAGTCAATGCCGCAATGGAATCTGCTACTTGGACAACGCTATACTGTAAAAATAAATACCAAGGACAAAGGTTTCACATTGTACTATCAAGAGACTTGTTTCATTTGCCGTGCAGTTCTTCGGAAATGCATCGCTGGCTTACCACATGAGCTGATGCCTTGACTCATTGATCAAAGATTTTTCTATCGGTATTGTTATCTCCATCCTAACCTCTAAAACGGAAATGATTCAGTGTAATAACACCGTTGGTTTCTCGGAAATGCTCTTACTATTCACAGGTGGCCCACTCAATTTCAAGTATCATACAGATGTGCATACGGAGTATCTCTGTCCCTGTGTGAAAAAAAAGGAGAAAAAGAATGAAAGAAAACATGTGATTGTACGATTTCACTCAACTGTCAAAGTCGCAGTAGGCTAGCAGACCGCAAAGATGTGTGGAATTCGTCCTTCGATCGAACCAATAATTGAATGGCTGTAACTTTTCTATTTTTACGAATTTCAACATGCTAATTTGCTCAGAGATAGTTCAGACCACTAGTAAGTAAAAACTGCGAAAATTGTATATTGTGTATCAAGGGCGGAAAGAAGGCTATTTTGACGAGTGTGAAGTTAGCGGCCTGAGCAAAGCGGGCTGTAATGGTTTTGTTCGCCCACTCGCCAAGTATGCACGCGCAACCGTCATCAGCTTAGAAGGAGTCAGAATAACTCAGATTTCGCCCGCATTGCATGCATGAAACGACGCGTTTTCGAGGGGGGGTAGGATGAAAAGAAAAAAGCGGAATTAGTATTATGAAACACAATTAGTTGCTCTCCCATAGTTCCCACAACACAATTAGTTCCTTAGTTCCGACAGCTAGTCCCCTTTCTGGTTTTGAGTCATCGTGAAACTGATCCTGAATCTCTTTATGTATTTTATATGAAACACAATATTTAAATATTTATTATACACCGTCAGTAACAGTGGATGATGGCCGGTTGGTTTAGCGAAGATCACGGTAGAGTTAACTGCAGAATTAAATTTTATGGTTAGGTTGAGGTTAAGAGTATTCAATGAAATATTATAATGTTTATGAACCATCTAAAAATAACCAGTGAGACTCATTCGCTATCCACGAATCAAGTCAACAAACATCAGAATATTCCCTTGAATATTCTTAACCTTAACCTAACCATAAAATGTAACTCTCCGACCGGCCCTCTCTTCCATATCACTTAGGAAATGCTATAGAAAAACCTGGATACGAAAGAAGATTCGCGCTATTATCAATACGCAACCCCATCCGGATAAATTCACATCACACATAATTCACATTACAAATGCTGAAATTTGTGTGCACATGACAGTTCTGTCGCGCGCGTTAGCTCGTCTCCAGTCTCGTTTGGCTACGACCCACGAAGAGTGTCCGTACGGCATTACCCCGCTCTCCCCGCTCTCCCCTGCCCCATCGTGATATGACGTCAGCGTGACGGCCCAGTCTCATTCACAGCCCAGTAAAATAATTTTGCAAGGCGCCCCTAAAGAAGTTTTCACTTAAAAAATCGTTTTCTTTTAATTCAAAAGTGTGGTATATACCCCCGTTGAAACCTAGATTTTCCGAAACCAGATAAAATCCTCATATGCCCAGACAACGGATATCTCGATATAACCTCACGTCTCCGCAAAGGTACTGCAGATCATTTTCGAGGGGAGGGGGCTTCTGATTAATCGTGTTATTATCTGTTGTGTTCTGCATCTTGAGAAGCCCAAGAGCCCAAATTCGGATGAAAATTGATGACTAGTTGATCAGTACTATTTATACATATGTATAAGGCAGCGGAATCAGCTGT
The DNA here is from genome assembly GCA_018420115.1 of Euura saliciscinereae. NCBI lineage: Eukaryota > Metazoa > Arthropoda > Insecta > Hymenoptera > Tenthredinidae > Euura > Euura saliciscinereae. Next base: position 11,169 of record JAFFZH010009471.1, on the reverse strand, counting down.
GACCAACACATCGCTGAGAAATTGAATACAATTCCTTTCGAGAATGAGAATGAAACGCAGATATTATTATAACCAGAGTGTAGCTACTGTTAGAAATCTTCTGATATCACTGAGGCAGATTATTGTGACGAAACAAATTACTCGTAGCACCAAAGTTGCGAGACGACGTTTTGTTTCAACACAACATGCAATGGCGGCAGTGTTGCCAACCGCCAAAACGAGAAATTCTTTACAAGGTGGTCAAAATTTCTTCAGATTTCTATGGATGGTACATTTTTATTGGAATTTGAATTTCATCACGTTTTTCATGTCAATAAATTTTAAAGAATGTGTTTAAAAAATGTCAAATGAGTTTTTATAGTTGGCTTAAATCCCATTAAATTTACGAGACGCTTGACCCTCGTGCAGAATGCATTATGTTACTGCATTTTGTTCTTTGAAAAGACATAGACTTTCTTTAGACTTAAGGAGGTTCCGCAGTAGAAATAGGAAATGACAGAGGACCGTGAAATTTTTACACGAGATTGTTCTTATCAAATGAAGATTTTATGAATTTTTTCAAAATTTTTGTCCGTGGATTTTGGCTAAAAACAATTAATGAAAATTTCGAGTTTAACATGGGCTCTTATGGGAGCGCGCCTTTGAAGCTAAAAAAAAGTATGTTTGGAATGACACAGCCGTGAAAGATTAAAGAATATGGAAGATCAATATATTCACGCTGAAAATATCCAAAAAAAGTAGTACCTCACCGGTCATTTCATAAATAAACAAGCGATAGAAAGTTGCGAAGCGCAGATCGTGCGAGTGAGGTTATGAGGTTGGCGATAGTGCTGGTTTGATTCTCATCTCTGATTAGCTCGCGACCGCGGAGCGTAGCAGTAGTACCAACTTCGTATACTCAAAGGAACGGTCGGTAAGAAAGATATTTTTCCTGTCCCCTGGCCCCGCAAACGAGGGGCTGCGGAACCTCCTTAACTGCAAGAATTATTAGCGGATCTCTTCAGAAAAATCTTAATTTTTTCTTTCTCTTAGGGGACGTCGAATTTGTAAAATCTGAAAACATTTTTTTAGGGTTAGCAACACTGAATGGCGGACCCGTAAAATAGTTCAGTCTTTGACCACCGGAGTTAGCAGGAAGGTGTTTCAGAAATAAAGCACCGGCCGATATTTAATCAGCCAATAGGGTTGTCAGCAGTTGGTTTAAGAGCGAATCGAAATTGCCTACAATAGACCAATTGCATGTGCCCGGTAACACCACCGACCACTCCACCTTACCGAATTTTATCGGCTTCTTCTTACACCGTGACTGTCCGTGACTTGTCAATAATTGAGATGTAAAATATTAATGAACGTCCACGCGTGTGCCTTACAACTAGGAGTCCTCTAGACAGTACTGGCAAAAAACAGAGGTAAGTTATAAACTTTTAGATTACTATTTCTAGGAATTCGAGTCTATTGCCCCAACCTATATACTTGCAGGCAAATACGTGCGTATTCTCTGCAGGTTAGCTCGATAGCTTCTTCAAGACCAACAGTTTGGTACATCGGCCTTGCCGAATAACTGGAAGAAAAAAGACAAACAGTATGCCCCGAAAAGATTTTGTATATTTGTCCGAAAGGCACAAAAGAAGATTGTTACATAACCAATTGATAGCCTACCAACAAACGCCAAATATTGATGGTCCTGACCCAGCAAAATGCCAAGTAGCATCAGACAGGGTCCCTGTAAATAATAATGTCGATGGTGAATTGTTCGAAAAATTACCTTATGATACCCAAATCGACATCAGTGATAACGTCAATGAAACTGATGTCCCAGTGAATAATACGGGTAAAAATGACAACTTTGATGCATACGTAAATGACCGTAATCATACTGATTCAGAAATCATGGACGAATCAGAAATCGAAATCGAATCACACGATGACGATTCACTGTCCGATCAAAGTCTTGATGACGAACAAGCGGAACTTGATCTCTCGGGTGATTTGAGAGCGTTGATTGTCACTAATAATCTCAGCCAAAAAGTAACGAATGATTTACTAATGCTCTTGAACAGACATTTTCCATCTGCATATTTACCAAAAGACGCCCGAACGCTGATGCATACGCCTATAAGTACCAACAGTATTATTGAGACGATCAATGGAGGAAAATTCGTTTATTTTGGATTGAAGGATGGTATTGTCCGATCTTTGAGAAATAATTTTTCAGTTTTACCTGTCGAAGTCAAAATTGATTTAAATGTTGATGGCTTACCACTTGTAAGAAGCACAGGCAGTCAGTTTTGGCCAATTATGAGCTTAATTGTAGCTGACTTCTATATAGATCCGTTTGTGATTGCTGTACACCACGGAATCAAGAAACCTCATTGTCCAAACCAATTTTTAGAGCCATTTGTCAATGAAGCTTTATCTTTGATTGAATCAGGTATATCGATCGGTGGCAAAGTAATTAAGTTGACAATAAATGCGATAATTTGTGATGTACCAGCTCGATCATATGTTACGGGTACTAAAGGTCACACAGGGTATTTTGTAGGGGTGTGCGGGTAGTGGATTTTGTCGGGTCGGGTCGGTCCGGGTACCCGCCCGGATTTTGCCGTCGGGTACCCGGGTCTACGGGTACCCGAGTCAAAACCGGGTACCCGACTTCACCCGAGTTTACCCGACATCTTGGTACCCGATTTCACCCGAGTTTACCCGACATCTTAGTACCCGATTTTACCCGAGTTTACCCGATATATTGGTACCCGATTCCACCCGAGTTTACCCGACAACTTAATGGTACCCGGTTTCATACGCATACGCCTGATAACTTGGTACCCGAGTTTACCCGACTATACCCGAACCTTGGTACCGGATTTCACCCAACATTTTGGTACCCGGTTTTACCCGAGTATACTCGACATTTCAGTGCCCGGTTGCGTCCGACATCTCGGTAGCTGCTTATCCAGTTGTCCCCGACGATATAGTAACAGCATTTAGAACCGCAGAACGTATAGGAAAGAAGGTTTACAGTAGAGTAGTTTCATAGTTTCATAAATAGTTTACTGAAGTGCTATGCGGGATATTACATGTTGATATTGATATGGATATATGGTATTAAATTTTCAAATTTGCATGTAGGAAGCATAATTCTTCCACATGCTCCGGTAAAAGATTTGCCCTCGCTGGAGTGACGATGTTTCCCGTCGTTGAAAAGATTCTCTCGCTACTGACTTGAGTAGCGGGGATACCGAGATGTGATATGGCCACAATGGCTATACTCGGATATCGATGCCTATTGTTTCTCCACCAAGTCATGATATGTGTATTTTGCGGTACAACTTTTTCGGCTAGATAATTTTGTACTTCGTGCTCAATTGGCGAAGTGCTTCCTTCGATTGTATCCTCGTCGACGACGTTTAGAAAAGCAGCCAATTTTGACAATGGCGCAACTGAAATAATATGAAAATCTTGCTTCTACACGGAATATATGGACATGAAATATTGTTATCTAATTGAATTTGAGAATCTTTTATCTAATAGATTTTATCAAACGAATTAAATATCACGATACTAGGAAAAATCTTTGAATCATGTCGGACTCGGATTTGTTTCAGTAATCAAAGTATTGGTATATAAAGAGCGCAAATACTAATTGATGAACAGTAACGTAAAATTCACCATTCGGTCGATTATCAGGGGTGTTAGGGTCCTCCTCAGCCGATATCCCGGGCTCGGGGTTTTTCGATGACAAACATTTCGCCAATAACTTTCGTTCCGCTGTGCTTTTCACGTCGTCATCCAGCAGTCGATTTTTGTATCGGGGGTCCACCAGCATCGACACGAGTAAAACTTCGGAATTCTGTACTTGTTGGAAACGGGCTTTCAGACTGTGCAGTAGACTACTTCCAAATTGCACCGCCTCGGGATTGTCATTCTCCGCAATAAAAACTGTCGTCGATTTTATCAAGCTTGTCACAATTGGAATGTACAAGGATACGGTGGCGTACTCTTCACCCGACATGACGATAGTCGCCTCTTTGAACGGTAGCAGAGCATCCACATAGATGCTGACCAAGTTCCATTCCGATCCGGTAAGATTGTCAGGCATCTTCGGTTCAGACAACACGGCTCCAAGGGGCCGACGTAGTTGGAGAATTCGCGAAAGCATATCATGCGTCGAGTTCCACCTAGTCTCCACGTCTTGAATTAGTTTCAACGGGATGTTCTCCGGATTGGTTGACTTCTGCATTTCCTCGAATTTGGCTTTCGCAGTGGTGCTCCTAGAAAAGTAGCCCACCAAACTCTTGCACTTTTTGCAAATTTCTTTGAAATTCGGGCATTCTTTTGTGGCACTCTTTATTGCTAGCTGTAAGCTGTGCGCGAAACATGGTATTCTTGCCCAGTTTTCATTCAAAGATATTGCTTTCACAATATTCGCTGCGTTATCGGTGACAAAGTACATCTTTATGCAATCAGCGAGTAATTCCCATTCGGACAATGCTGCTGTTATAAAACTGCACAAGTTCTCGCTGGTGTGACTTTCAGCGACGTGTGTCAAGTTCAAGAGGAATTGTTGGTACTCAAATTCCTGGTTTAGATAATGGATGGTGAGAGTCATGTACCCCTCAATACTTCGGGATGTCCACCCATCAGTCGTAATCGCTACCGCTGATAGCTTCCCTATTCGTAAGCGAACAAACAAACGAAAAAACGAATGAACGAATAAATAAAATAACGAATAACGTATCTCAATAAATCAACGATTGAACTAATGAATTATTCAATTAGTAATAAAATAATTGATGACTTGAGTTTTCTAACTTGGCTTTATACGTCAAGTGCGAAGAAAAAATGAGATATGATAATGGTACAATCATGAATAAGAATTGAGAAAGCAGAAAATTTCAACATAGCAGCAATCAAAATTGATATCCGATAGAAAATCCGATATTGAGGGAATACCACCACATATTTATTAATTGGATGATTATTGATGAAAAATATGAAAATAGTGTAGCTAATATTCAAGTTGTATACTATTCGTCATAATTTCATGCAACTTTGTATCAAGATCGCCGCGAAGCGACAGGGTATCACAGTTTCGAGTTTACACGGCAACCACTTGGGCGTTAGTAATGTATAGGTGCAACTTTAGACCTAATACTTACCTTGAATGATGTCCCGCTGAAGAGCTTGGAAAATTCGGGAACGTTCATCCTGGTACATTTTCGGAATCATATTTCGGGAAAATGTGGTCCTCGAAGGAATCAAGTAGCGTGGTTCTGCGATTTTTAATACGGCTTTAAAACCGGGGTCCTCAACCACACTATACGGCTGCAGATCGACAGCTATCATCACAGCTATAGCTTTTGTTAGCTCTTGAGCTTTCGGCGATTTACTGTCAAGAGGCGCTTGTCGTCGGAAAGCATTCACAATTGGATTTTTCGTATTCGATCCGATATCATCTTTAGGTTTTTGGGCAGAATCCAACTTCGCAAAAATATCAGGGTGCGTCTGCAGATGCCTGCGAAGTGCCGAAGTACTGCTGAACTTGGTTTTGATCACAGTTCGGCAATTCTTGCACTTGGCTGTCTGTAGATCAAGTGTGGTAAAATATGTCCACACTTGGCTGGTTTTTCGCGGCCCTCGAGAACTAGTCGAAGACGACGATTGACTAGAATTCGCTGTATCGGTACAGTCAGAGTCTCCGTCGCGCTGCTCCATGGTCTTAAATTTCTACTTCGAATATTCACTGACACTACATTTACAGCTGAACCCCGTCTGGGACACACGGAAGGCGAAAACGCTCGTAAATCTAAAATAATCGACTAAATAATCGACTCTTTAAGGATGGAAACGCTACTGACGTAGGTCTATTCGTGAGGTGTAAGACCGTGCGAATCGAACCGTCCGCGTCGCTTTGACACGCTTGAGCCTGAACTAGAAAACTCTTCTGGTACGTGCGTACGCAAGGGCACACTCTAACGCATTTATGTTTTGTTGGTCAAAATGCATATCTGCATTATCTGCGCCATCTGAATTGAAGATGTATAATAGATGTTCAACTTTGACGCGGGCATGATACCACTTGACGCGACTCGGGTATCAGAAATCCGACTTCAATTTGAGTACCGGGTACCCGTCTTCACCTCGGGTATCGGATACACCCTATGTTGACCCGGGTAACCGACTTTCACTCGGGTACCGGGTACCCGACTTCACCTCGGGTACCGGATACACCCGTTGTCGACCCGGGTAACCGACATTCACTCGGGTACCGGGTACCCGACTTCAACTCGGGTACCGAATATACCCGACTTCAACTCGGGTACCCGATTTTGAATCGGGCACAGCGGTACCCGACCGATATTCGACCAATCCCGAAACCCGACTCGGGTACCCATTTTGGCTGTGGGAAATGTACACAAGAAGGTGATTATGTCAATCATAGAGTTACTTTTCCTGAAACAAATTGCATTGCAAGGACAGACGATTCGTTCAGACTCAGACAGCAACCCGAACATCACATTCAATTTTCGGTGTTGGAACGCCTGGATATTGGAATGGTGACACAAGTTCCAAATGATATCTTACACCTCGGTTACCTTGGAGTGGGAAGAAAACTTATATTTTTTTACGTCAAAGGTAAAAAAGGTGTGCGCTTTGAGTCTGACGTAGCTGAAATCGTATCGCAGAAGCTGATTGCAACAAGGCCGTGTATACCTTCAGAGTTTTGTAGAAAACCCAGATCATTGTCTGACATAGAGAAATGGAAGGGTACTGAAGTACGACAGTTTGTATTGTACACCGGACCAGTTATCCTGAAAGGGTTTTTGACAGCGAACAAATACAAACACTTTCTGTCCTTCAGTGTTGCCCTTCGAATAATGTCCTCCATCGACGCCTCTGCCGAATTACTAGAATATGCTCATTCTCTTCTTGTTTGGTTTGTCGATAATTATGCTACTCTGTATGGCAAAGAGCATATTACATTCAATGTCCATAATTTGATACATCTTCTTGACGATGTTAAGACTTTTGGTCCTCTAGATAATTTTAGTTCGTTTCCATTTGAGAACCACATGCAAAAGATTTAAAAAAAAATCAAAGTAGCTGGAAGACCACTTGAACAACTCATAAACCGAATGGCAGAAGAAGAACACGTACCAGTTTCTCCTCCGTTGACCAAAAAGTTCCCATTGATTCATTATTCTAAATTTAATGCTACTTTGGTGAAAGAAATTGAATTCAAAAGTTTTAGCATCACTAGTTCAAATCCGAATAATGTTTGCCTTTTGAAAGATGGTAGTTATGCATCAGTAAATGGGTTCACAATGAAAGATGGGCTGATATATTGTGAAGCAACCAGATATACTGAGGTGACATCATTCTTCGACTCGCCTTGTGATTCAACTCTAGTAGGGATTGTGCGTGCCTTTTCTGATAAAAAATCACCCGTTATCAACGTAGAAGCTTCATTAATAAAGGCAAAATGCATGGCTTTGGAAAGTAATGAAGGTCGTTCTGTGCTTCTGCCGATGATACAAAGCCATAAACATTAAAAGCAATAATAATTTTCCTAATGACTATGCGTATTACAATGATACATTGATTCGTCAAAATAATCTGTAAAATTTTTATCGGACGTAAAATTATGAAAAGCATCAACATCCACAATTCTATCTATAACTGCTAGATAATACCAGTTTCCAAGAATGACCAATATTTTTTATTAAGTGTGAATCCTCCGCATTGAAGAGTTACCACACATACATATATTATTAATGGTAATAATTGTTCAAAGTCACAGATATAACCAGAATGGTATATCATGTAGCGCTTTTCTAAATTTAGTTATACCATACAGGATAAGCCAAAAATGCTGCCTCCGTACGCAGTCGTGACGTTTACCAATGAAATCACTCCGGATGGATTGCCATTGACGTCAGAAATTCCAACGGCATGGTTGATGAAAGGCAATGAATTCTGTTGGTGGCCTCCGGTTATCGATGCCTCACAGTACATAAAAAAATGTACTCAGCCGGACGAATTGAAGTGGAAACAACACAACATCAAGTTTGAACTGTATTGTGGTAAGGTCGAATAAGAATGTTCAATTTTCTGGTCTGATACTAAATACTATTAAATTTCCCTGTTCATGCGTTTTAATCTGAAGAGATGAAGAATTCCATACAACTTTGAGTATACAGTTTTCGATGACCAAAATAAGTTCATCCCATGTGTGCTTTCCCCAGTCAATGATTACTAATGATGAATAAATTTTATTAGTTACCTAGTTGAATAAATTATTAGTTACCTTAAGAATAAATAAACTATTTATACCGTTTATATTTTCAATTGCCCAGACACTTTGGACAAAGCTCGAAAAAAGGCTGCAGAGGAGGATTATACGTCAAGCGAGGAAATTACAAGGAAGAGGACAGCCAAACGAAACTCCACACGGGAAGATTATGATTCCGACCTCAGCGAATATTCTACAGAAATGAGTAAGGGAAAGAAAAGTAAGATTTTACACTGGTTTAATAATCCAAGTAGTAAAATAGGTACTTGGTTCATTTTATTATAAATACTTTTGTTTTGATTAGGAATAAATTTGTCAGTGCCACCAATTCCTCCATCTACATCTACCACCAGTACTGAAACGGACAGCACTTTATGTGAAGAGTAAGTATAACTAGATTCACCATTTTTCTACTTCACTTCTTTTCACCTTTACGGTTTTTGATGATGCATCAGAATTATTAGTTTCTTCCGAAGTTCCTTCACTCAATTTATCATGATCATTATTCACTGGAAAAATAATTTGAAACCAAAAACGAGCAAGAGTAGATAATTAATATTTGCGTGTAACATTGGTATGAATCATCCCTGTGGTTTATTTGTCTTAACCAGAACTTTCGCAAACTTCATATATCTTGTATTTTTGTACAGGGCATATTGGATCGAGTAATTACTGATTGCTTACAATCAATATGAAATAATACTTACTATGAAATACTGAAAGCTAAAATCTGATGAAAGAAAGACTCCATCGATCCAGTCGAGGCAATACAAATTAACAGAGATAACGAAAGTTGTTTCACATGAAAGCTGACTGTCATGGAAGTCCAGGTAAAAGAGGTAAAAAAATTTTACCTGGACTTCCATGACGGTTAGCCACCATTCCTAAGTTTTGACATTTTGTTGCGTTTTAAATTTTGACCATTTTATCTCCATCGGACAACGAGTTATAAAAAGAAGCAGCCAGTCTTGTCTAAAAGCTACACCAAGCTGTGTGAGTGCTACTTGTTCTGATGTTGTGTTGATGACGTGAAATACCTGTGTGATGTCTTTTTTCTTTACGAAATAGCTCTGATGAGAACGGCGGACCAAGCCGTTAAAACGTCAGCTTTCATGTGAACCTTTGCTGTCTTTGTTGATTATTATTGCCTCGACTGGATCGATAGAGTCTTCTTTTCATCTTAAATATGTCGATGGATAACTTCTCTTTAAACTATGCTAAAATATGATACTTCACGCATGTAAAGTTCATTTTTTCTCCCACAGGATTAACTTTGACATAAAAAATATGCCGATTGTCATAGCTGAAAATCTGAATCACGGCTCGGATAGTGACGATGAACGAGATGTAACACTATGTGACGAAAAACTACTGAACTTTGAAAACCAATTCTTGAATGTCCAGCCGGCCAACCATTCTTTAAGTTTTAAAGGTATGTGTTGAATCAACCGATCGCAAAAGTATAAGGTTTCCAGGTATAAGTTCAAGGTTTCCAGAACTTACGCCTCGTGGGCATGCATTAATATTGTTGTGGAAAACTAAAAAAAAAAATAAGTTCAAGCAGAACTGGTATACTGTGGTGAGGTATATGCGTCAATGTGTTAATCGTCGCTGGCGCACGCCAATGTGCGAGTGACGCACCAACGTTAACTGAGCAAAAATGTTATACAGTTAATGTTAGCACCCAAACTTCGTATTTCTCTACTATAAACAATATTGACTCTCGCGTACTTCTTGACTTGTTTTCTGAAGAAGAACCCATGGTATGGTCTTTCGAAAAACCAGTATATATGATTAACTTGTTTCTATAGTATTAGACTACACGGAGAATCCAACTATCGATACTGTGATTTATTTTCGATGAATCATGCAAGAATGAGCAATGGATCAGTATGGTGTGACACACCCAGTTACATTACATGAAATATAAAATCAAAAGAATAGGGATTATTGGTATTGACAGATTCAAATCATTTGTTGCAGAGTCAGCTTCCAATACTATCGTTCGACGAAAAGTTACAATGGGCCAACTAATTGGATCTGATATAAAGTTGAAATGTAGGTGTATCTCTCCAGAAATATGAATGTGTGGTATAATATATTCTTAGTTTATAAGTGTATATCCAGTTGGCTCTATAACAACCAAAACTGTATTGTCTCGATTATGCTAAGAGACTATATGGGATTAGATGGAGTCACAGCGATCTCATTATTTGGTACCACTCTCGTGACACCTCTGAAAAAACTGAACCTCTATTCAAGATAAAAATCAGATTCTTGTATTGTAGATCAGTGAAGAAATGATCGAAAAATAATTTTAATTGAACGGTTTTTTGTACTTTTGCAGCATCAACTTCAAAAATCCTAACTAGCGAAAAGTCGACCATTGACAAAGCGAGACTGATGCCACGCATACTATCCAAAGGTATGTTTTCCTACTAGGATATAAAGAATCAGTTTTCACAGCACGTGTATACATATATGTATATGACCCTTAGGACTGCCATCTGAAAGGTAGTTTTGATTAAGTGGTTTTTTCTATTTCCACAGAGACAATTTCACACACACGCACTGGTGATGAAAAGGGTGTTGAGCGAGTACCATCTATAGCCCGTGAAATACCAATAGGTGTGTTTGTCCATGCAAGTATAGAAAATACATTTTCATGGAGTTAATTCAGCCCAGCCTACGAGTTACTGTCAGCTATTCAAAGCTCGAGTGCAAAGAATGACTGTTCAGTGCCTTATATCTGGAAGCCGAGTAGACTTGTCTTCTGAGTGACTTCTGATCCATGTGAATGATAGAGTCACGTATAGAATTTGTCCCTGAAATTTGATTTTGGTACTTTACGTGTTGATAAAGTCAAATTCATTTTT
>JAFFZH010009466.1:0-15569 GCA_018420115.1 Euura saliciscinereae | reverse complement strand
CTAATCGAAGATAAATCCGAAACTGCAGAGGATTTGTAAATTTTCACATTACAATTAGTCGAATCGATAATCATTCAATCATCTAAGTGAAGATCGATTTCTTTTTATTTATCAATATCGAAAGTCGAAAACAAAAATAAGACGCGCGCGAAGCGCGCGACGATCGAGCTAGTTATTCGTAAAATTTCCCTTGTAATTGATTTATCTGATCGCTATGAACCAAATGACATGAACACTTATAAACCTTTTCCGTTGAATACGAGAGTGAGTGGGGAGTGCTTCATGCAAGAACACTACGTAGCTAGTATAGCGTTCTTGCTACACTGCCTAAGGCGGATTTTTTCAATTTAGAGTTCAACCTTATATGTATCATTCAAGTGTCGGATACAACGATTATGACACCTGCACACAAAATTAGACATATGCTGCGTATTCTATGCATATCTTACGCAATGCATATGTTACGCAACCAGGCCTGTACGCAACTTTGTTTCTTCTTGGTTCCTACAATTGTACGTATGACTTAGCGGTCTGATCTGATGTAAATGATACATCACAGAATTACAGATATGCTACGTTTCATAGACATAGCAATGTTACATAACCCTGTTCCCTGCAAGTGCCTCCAATTTTACGTATCCCCTATACAGTCCGCTCTCTGAGTAGTGCCGCTCTGAGTAATGCCGCCTCCCCGCTTTCTCGCTCGAACGCGACCCCCACTACCGGCTCACCTCGAGTTTCGTATTCGACTCTCTGAGTAGTGCCACACGCTGGCTCATTGAAAAAGCGTGGCAAACGGAGTGGCACTACTCAGAGAGAGCGAAACGAATTCCGACGACTCTGACGCGCGGTAGTGGTGGGGGTACCTTAGTTCGAGGAAAAATACTCCCCTAACCACCCATCACCGGCACTACTCAGAGAGCGGACTGTAGATCTCGCGTTACATACATGATATATGGCACCCTTGAGATATATCATGTACCATACATAACTCAGTAAACTAAAAAGAATTGGAAATGAATTGAAAATGATTCATCGCCCCATCTTTCGATCCCGTTTTGCCCAGAACTCGAATTGGGTATCGCACGTTTATATTCTCGAATCCTTCCGAATTCTGTTCATCGAATTCATTCGCGTCCCATATAATCGAACGAATGCGTCAATTTGTTTCAATTCGCAAATCGGAATTGAATACAAGACCTTGTTTATTCTCATAAACTGTCCACAGTTACGCTAGGTTATGAATTCCGATGAATTCCGAACCGGGAATTCGTCATAGAGGGTTCGCGAACCGAATGAATGCGATTAGGGAGTGAGCACGATCCGATTCGTCTTAATTCTATTCTGGGAATTTAATGGGAAACATTTTAATTTGCGTGAATCAGTTCTTGATGTGAATTCGAAATAATTCCAATCGAAAAATACACCTTCCGTAATTTCTATCCAAAGGAATTTCAGTGCACGAGTACAACAGATTAATGTGTTTGAATTCGTAAATAAGAATTACATATACATTGATTCGTATTCGTCTAATATTTTGATGGCCAGAAAAATAGAATAGTCAAACTAGTAGTTGTCATACGCAATTCCTGACTTTTGTTGCGCGGTACGAACTGCGCATCTCAGAGCTGCCACACAACAGTATTAAACGGCAGGTTGATGTGGAGGTCAAAGTGTAGACATAAAGGATAAGAAGAAGAAGAAGAAGAAAAGGTCGAAGTGTGGACCTCAACTGGCGTCAAAGTGACTCTTCATGCCTTTGCCGGAAAAAATATCGTATGGGGCGCGCCCGTGAAGTAACTGTTCGGCGAGGTTATGTTTTCAGTACTCACCGTTGGTTTTACCCTGGTTTTACCTTAGGCTCGCCTTCGGCGCGCCAGGTAAATCCTCGAACCGAACACAGTTACTTCACCGGCATGCCACAATATACTATTCTCGCCCAATGTAGCAAATATAATCAACCTACATCTTCGAGTTAATAAATTATGTACCCACTTAATTATTTGTCATTGTGGTAAAATCCTACTTCAATGGTGAAGACACACAATTATATTCGATTCAATCCTTTGTCATTCGAGATTCCGAATGGTATTCTAATTCTGGGATGCAATGGAATTGAATCTCTCAATTCTTTCAAATTCGTTCTAATCCGTATTTAATGGATGTTAATTTCTCTTCCAATTCGAAATGTAACGTAAATACGAGAGTCATATTTGGAATTCAAACGAATAGACTTTGATTGTAACCTTATACGTAATAATTACAATACTGGAATAGAAAAACGGGATTCATAGGAATTGAAAATGTTCAATTCTTTTCAATTCTTTTTGGTTTACTGGGAACTGCGGTATATTACACTGATCTTTCAATGTGCTCCCACGGGTATGTATCAGATACGTATTGGTTTGCTGGGACTTACCTGTATTTTTTCAGATACCATAATCACAGTTCTTCTCCCCATTGTTTCCAAGCAGCACTTTTCAAAAATTTGATTACTCTCATTGACATCTATAATATCAGCTAGCGGGTTATCGAGGAGATTGATATCTCTTCGGGCATACACTGCTCTGGCCAATGTGATCCTCTGCTTTTGAGCTACACTCAAATTTATTTTCGTAAGATTAGTATCGTCCGAGGCTGGCAACAACGCCATGTCTGTATGCAATAAACACGAACGGATCGCGTTGTAATATCTGAAACCATCAGCAACGTCATTGCAGAAGATTTGTAAAACAATATAATCGTCAAGTATTATGGGCATACCTGTTCGAGTCGAATGCCTCTCCGAAGACTACATTGTCTTTTAGTGTTCCGTCGATCAACCATGGCGTTTCAGGGACGTACGTACAAGTTCCATCTCTGGTTACGTAGCCGCTAATGTGATTCAAATGACCCATCAACGCTAGGAGAAGGGAGCTCTTTCCAGAGCCGGGTTCACCGCAAATTCCTATCAATTTCCCCTTAGAATTGAATTAAGTATTGTTATTACTCGGACAAGGGTTGTACAAAAGAATTTTTTCGTCCTACCCCCCTTGAAAACGCGTCTTTTCATACATGCGAAGCGGGTGGAATCTGAGTTATTGTGACCGCTTGGCGAGCGGGCGCACATTTCCATTACAGCCCGCTTCGAGCGGACGGAAAGTATGGAAAGGCGTGGTTTCAAGGGGAGGGGACGAAAAGTATCGTGTGCACCACGGGCGGAAGGCGAGTTACACTCGGCTACCTTCGCACTCGTGAAATCGCTTCCTTCCCGCCCTTGATACACAATGTACTAATCATCATCGAAACAGAAAGTTATCCTCCGACGTAATGGTGACCGAGATGGTAACTCTGGCGATCCAGTTGAGGCCAGGAGGCTTTCTAGAGTAACCATTGTGATGATTCATCATCGTTTCTGAGTATTCAAGTAGCGTTGGAAGTCATGATACTCACTTTTGGCGCATAAAAATTTATGTCGGTCAGCGTATCGGTTACAAGTAGTACGTTGAAACGAACTGGAACTCCGTCGTGATTTTCTAAATAAAATCTGCGAACAGTTTAATGAATTGTCACAGATCTGAAGTGTTAGTATGCCACTGCAGGTGTAAAACAGGGGAAGTAAATTAGAGTATAAGTTTACTGTGAAGTTCGTTTTCCTGGACTGTCGATGACTTGCTTGTCTGGGATCCATTTGAAATTTCCCCGGTTTATTGTAATAGCCAGGTTCTTGTCTATTGGCTTATCTGGATATCGGTCTGCTTCTTTCAGAGTTAATACAGCCTGAAAAAGAATGACCAAGTTCATATTGATAATCTCAGTTGATATTATGTCTCTCACCTTCAATTTGTTAAGCGATGTAAATCCTCTGGATATGCTATTCATGGCTAGCCAACTACGTCGTACGCAATGTTTCAGGTTTATCAACAGAATCACCAATATGATCATGTACTGAAACGAAGAATGAACCACGATGAATTGTGAAGCTATGCAGAATTGTTCATAATTTATATACTTGACTGCATTAGGCTAGAGTTCATACCACATTGCGACTAGATAGTTGCACAGGGCGTTCTAGAACTAAATGCAGAAAATGTAAGGGTTTCTAGAAGAGGTTGAGCTAAGTGAATTGAGCACTGGCATGTCGCAGCCGAATTTTCAGCTGAGATCGAGCAACAGTCTAGTTTCAGGTGTGCACGAACTGTGAGTAGAATAAAGTGTTCTATCTCATGATGATTGAATAAGAGAAATCATTAGTCGTATTAGCGATCGAGTCCGTCTAATAACCCAACTGCAGAGTACATACCAGTGCAAGTGCAACTTTTCAACCGGTCGTACCTACACTCGGACCCCATTTATTTGACCAACTCGGGACCGGGAACCTTCAGTTATTTGACGAAAGTAGGGGCCCCCCACTCATCGTCTTTAAATGGCGGCCGTCAGTTGCGCACCCTACATGCGCTGGTTTTCCCAACGCCACCGGCTCAGGCAGCCCAGTGGTGGGGGTAGAGGGAGTCAAATAACTGGGGCGGAATCGGTCAAATAAGTGAGGCCGTCAAGTAAGTGGTGGTCAAATAAGTGGGGTCCGAGTGTATCTCGGGAACGCGACTTCGGAAATCGCATGTTGCATTAGTCAATTTACTCAGCTCGACCACCTCTATTAGCCTTTACATTTCTTTGGAGTTTGTTCTGGGACAGTCTGCAATGAAAGTTAATGAAATATGAAAAGATTGATCATCCCTATTATTCACATAGTTCTAGTATAGCGAGACGTCACTCTTACATCAGCCGGGTCGACAAATCTCAGAGTTAAGAGAGCAGCCATAGTAGTGGTGCAAACCGTTATAACGGGAATGAAGTGCACCATGCATAGACTCCAGCCCTCGCTCAGACCCCCAAGCCGCATCTCAACCAATTCTTTTCTTCTCGTTTCTGGATGAATTCGACAAAGAAGGTGTAGACATGCGCTGATTTTGTGTTTTATGTAACTTATCATCACAAAAATGATATGCTGTGCTCACCCTCTATTTTGGCTCTGAAGCAGCTGTCCCACAGCGTCACTTTAGAAAGGTATATATTACTCACAAATTCTTCCACCAAAGACATTCTCGCCAATGAATAGTCCATTGTTTTAGTTGAAAATACTGATGTTAAATAAGCTGTCAGTATCTGAGAAAATATGATCGCATTACCAGAGCTGTTGAACACAGCACATCCTATACAAAACATTTTCAGGTGAATAAATATACTCATAGTTGCGAAGCAATTACCAAACACAAATAGAAGAGAAGTAATACAGCAATACCAATAAAAGCCCAATTTCCCATTAGGTACCACACGAAAAGTGAAATTAATATCAACGTGATCGGTCCTGTGAAAACCAACGGGCCATTTGTCATCAAATCGTACAAAGTATCGCTGTCTGGGACAAAATAGGTTATTGTCTGCAACAGAACAAATTTTCAATTGCGTCTTACAAAGTCTCGAAATAATGATGAGGAAATATATATTTTTAATATCGGCACAACTATTCCGTGGAAACAATAAATACCTGGTAGGCCGAAGCTCGATATCTCACCGAAGAATGAATCAGCTTTTTATATACTAAGGCCAAACAGGCAGACCTCAAACGACTCGCTGTTCTACATAAACATGAAGTTCCATAAGCATTGATACTTCGCGGTTAATTCAATAATATAGTCAAAACTTCATCAGCAATCCGTTTAAATGCAACGAAATTCCAGATGACCAAAAACATAAATTGCACCGTAGCTATCTGATATCGTTTTAAAGTGTCAGAATTATAACTCATAGAAAACCCACCTAAGATTCATGCTGGAACTCCATGCTATTAAAAAGTGTGATATTATTTCGGCAACAATTAATATTATAATATTGATGAAGATGATTGCCTCGTCGATCATAATTTTGTGTTTTATGGAATCTGGCAGTACGTGAAGAATTTTTCCAGCAACTGAAACATGCGGCGGCCTAATTGCTGTCTTATTTATTATGTTAGTAATTGACGGAGATAAAGTTGTAGTCGTTAACGAAGCGCTAGACGTGACTAGAATTGTACTATTCAATGACGTGGCTGTGTTATTGTACAACATATCCCTGTGCTCTATCGCAGATATAATCCCTTGCAAAAGGAGTATCTGAAATAAACCAAACGTAGAATCTCAATGGGTGTAAATATGTAATATCGAGTGGATCCAATTACTTACTGGACTCAATAGAGAAAGCAGCGTGCCTAGCATGTAGATTAAAGATGCCATAAGAACTCTTGTACGCACGAATTTCCAAGCTATCCACGGAACTGAGGCACCAGCCTGTCCACGTTCTACCACATGGGCATGCCATAGTCCGTCCAATCTGTATAATTGATGAGCGCATTCATAATAAATATGAGGGATAGGTATCTGCGAAGAAATCACAGGTGCTCACCTGGGACCATTCACTTGGCAAGAATCTTGCTCAGCGGCTGTTGGCAGTGTTTTATTCCGCATCCTATTCTTGCAGCCAAAGTATAAATATTCATTTAACCAACTGAACGACACGCTGGAGAAAAGACCTATTTTGTCTAGAGGCAATTCCGATACAGGGGTCCTGGGTGAAAAGAAAAATAATTTTATATTTTTTGTCTGAAATCCGTTAGGATGTTTCATAAATATATAGTCATAGTATACTGTGTCCGGGTATTGCATTGCTATTACCTTTCGAATCTAACGGGTATCAGATTTATGAGTGCTGTGGCATATCGAGACAGTCGATTGTGAGGGACGTATGTAGAGCTATGCTTCGTATGGTAATCATTTCTCGGGGGTGCCCTGAAAAGGCTGCCTGTGTCCAGACT
Source organism: Euura saliciscinereae (assembly GCA_018420115.1). Taxonomy (NCBI): domain Eukaryota; kingdom Metazoa; phylum Arthropoda; class Insecta; order Hymenoptera; family Tenthredinidae; genus Euura; species Euura saliciscinereae. Next base: position 8,737 of record JAFFZH010009466.1, on the reverse strand, counting down.
GTGAACGACAGATATTCCAATTAAATTACCATAGATAATAAAAAACGATTAGCTCATTCAACAAATATTATAATGTATACACGTCAAAATTGGCAAACCCGAAAAATCGAGAATCCTAATGTAAATAATTATGGAACAGTTTGACATCACAGATTCGGTATCATAATTCGATGATTACGAGAACAATATGTGTTGAGTAGTCGTCTTTATTGTATCGCATCCCCAGAATCGAAATGTAACATCTAAGAAAAGCAAAAAACTAGTCTTTGTGAATTCGTTTTTAAATGCAAGTATACTTGCAAGTATAAGTAGTCTTCGTGTACTAGTATACTTGCATTCGAAAACGAATTCACGAAGACTAGTTTTTTGCTTTTTTTTTAGATGTTACACTTCGTACTCCACGAGTTATTGAGGGCGTTTTTGAAGAATCAACCTTTTTTTCAGTTGTTACACTCCGATTCTGGGGGTACGGTATATTGAGTAAACTAACGTTACCTGGTTGTGAAACCCTCCACACCGTCGAGACGATTGTAGCTATGGTCAGGTGAGGAAGTCATACTGGCAAGTATGTTCAGCGGGTTGAAGCAGCAGTAATTCTTGGTTCACAATGTTATCGCATTGTCCGAATCATATCTTGATTATGTCTTTCTTGCACAAGTGTTATCACAGATTGTATTACATTTGCACATTCACAGTCAACGTCGTAAAACCATACAAATGTGAGAAATTCAGGAATCCCAATTATTCAACTGTAATATAAAGAGTGCAGACGGAGTATGAAAATAATTACAAAGAATTTAATGAGCTATCAGGTCTATAACGGATCATACCCTACACTAGCTGCACCATGCTTGTCGACAATTATCATTTTGAAGTAGACCCTGGTGAAAATAATTTCTACGAAGAACTACGAATTTCTACGAAAACAAAAAAATCGAAAAGTGTAGTTTTTCGTAGAAAATCGTATTTTTTCGTGGGAGATCGTACTTTTTCGTAGAAAATCAGAGAAAATCGTAAAAAACCGTAGTCTTTCGTGAAAATTCTAATGAAAAAATACGAAATTCTACGAAAAATTAAGCGCTATGCTACTAAAAAATTTCTACGAAAAACTACGAAGAAGTAAGAAAATTTAGATTAAAAAGAACTTCAAAATTAATTTCATTTGGTTTCGTAAAATAGTAAGAATTTCTACGATCTTCTACGATTTTTAACGATTTTCTACGATTTTCTAAGATGTTTTTATGATTTTCTGCGAAAAATTGGAACATTTAAATTCATAAAGAATCGAAATAACTTTTCGTTGAATAATGAGAATTTCTACGATCTCCTACGATTTTCTACGATTCTCTAGGAAGTTCTTTTTGATTCTCTATGATTTTCTACGGCGGATTGGAACATTTGAATTCATAAAAAAATGGAAATAACTTTTCGTAGAATATTAAGAAATTCTACGATTTTCTACAATTTTCTACGATGTTCTACGAATTTCTACGAAAAATCAAAACATTAGAATTTAAGAAGAATAGGACTTTACGTGTTCTTACGATCTTCTTCGACTTTTCACGAAAAACTAAGAAAATTCGGATCCCCAATAAAAGTTAGTAAATGTCGTGTCTTTTTTCGTAGAATACTACGAAAAATTACGATCTCATACGATTTTTCGGAAAGTGATTAGAGAATTTTGAATGCTGCAAGATCAGGATTAAATTACGTGAAAAGGCGTGAAATATTACGAACTTCTACAATTTTCTACAATAAAATAAGAAATTTGAGTCTCTCGCATGTATATGTTCCATACATCTCATTGACGTTCGATTCCTGATAAATGTGATAGTTGTCATAAGGAAAGATCGGAGCGGGTCGAAGACCGAACCCCTGGTTCAGTTGATTCCTAGCTGCCTAGTGATAAGGACATGCCTAGATTTGCGAACAACTTAGAGCGTAATCATAACAGATAATAGAATCGATAGTGTTATCAAGCTGGGGCACTCACATTATTACGAGAAGTTCTGCTTTGGCCAAATATTAGTGTAAAAGCCGGGGGGGGGGTTCCCCCCCCCCCGCTAACCTCAGATGCACAAAGTACAGAAAAAGGCAATGAAGCCCGCTCCACAGCGACACAAGTCCACAGGAACGGCGAAATGCAAAATCGCAGATCTATCCGCAGAAGCAATAGCACCATCAGACCTTGACAATCCGGGAGAAGCTTATATTGACGAGTCGCAAGACGATGATACCCTGCCCAAGGGTACGCTTAAACAAAGGATCGACCGTCGTTCACTCCAGCCCATCGCAAATAAAAAAGCTCCGCAGGAGAAACGTGCAAAGAACGTGCAACGAACGCGTGTTCACCGCACCCAAACCTAGTCACTAGGAGAAAACTAAACCCCAACGATATGCTGGAGTCAAAACCAGTAGGAGATGCAACTAGGCCCCTGTCCCTACCTCCAGTAATAAAAAAATCAAGACGAAGTGCCAGAAGTGGACATTCACCTGACAGAAGAGATACCCACGGTACAGCAAGTAACCAACACCATGCCACGCAGTCGGCGAGTGAAAAGATTAGCGCATCCACTGATATGCAGAAAAAATTGGAAAGAGCTCTACAAGAAATCGAAGAGCTGAAGAAAACAAATCAAAGTTTAGTGGCATTAATAGCGGACTGGAAGGAGGCTAAATCGGTCACTCACTAGAATCAACAGAGTAGTGCAAGCAATACAAACGTCGTAGAGATATCAAATACAAACAAAAACCAAAATCAAGCGGATTTGTCATCAAACATCTGGCCAGCGCTAGCTCAAGGCAGCAAATCATCATCGGGCGCCGCGGAGCACCTCGACGATCGCCACGAAGGCGAAACACACAATTTGACAAGGCAACCTATGGACCACCAGCTGAGCAACGATGACAGCATCCCCCCGGATCATCAACAGAAGAAGAAGACGAAACCCCCACTGATTATTGCATTGAACCAATCAGCGCCAGTAATCGAGAACTTTATGTCTGGTACGATGGGAAGCCACAGCTACCAAATCAAGCGTGTAAGACACAACAAACATATTATTTTTGTAGAGACTCTGAGCGAATATGAGCAGACATGTGAGACAATGAAGGAAAGGAAATTAAAAGATCAAACGAACTTACCTAAGTGAAGTTCGATCTTAATTGTATGAAGCGCCATGCCCGAGATGATGTTCATAGATAGTCCTTCTGTTCCGCGAGGTGTCACCACGTATTTTCAAAGTTAAAGAATAAAATTTGTTTCACTGCCTACTGTTCCCAGCGGCTATGTTCATTCATTTTCGAAGTATTCCTTTGTCGCATTATAGTCCTTTGCTCCGCAGCGTTGATATTATAGGCTTGATAATTTTAGTGAACACCAAAGGAGCTGTACACAGTCCAAAAGGCAACGAACAAAACTCATAGAGTTGATTTGCAAACCTGAAACGCAAAAATTTTCTATCTGATCTCTCAATAGAAATTACCAAATAAGCGTCTTTCAGGTCTATTGTAGCCATAAAGCAATTTTGATATATGAGACTAAGAACCACCTTTCTATCTTCTGGTTGGAGAACATCACGAGATAGCACCTATTTGTATGAAATGTTCAATACATTTTTTGGTATTATTCAGTTCTGTTTTGGAACATATCATTTCTTTAGGAACATGCGATTGTTTGGGGTGTCTAATGAGAGGAATTCTATATCCCTCTATCCACGAAAGAACTACTTCATCGGTAGTTATCTGTTTCCACGATTCGATCCAATACTGGAGTCTACCAGCATATTGGCTTACGTGAGGAGCTATCGCTGTTTGTTGTTCTTGTTGTAATACCTCGGAGCCGAGTTGTACGTCGTCGACTGGTTGTACTTCTGCGTGGTATACTTCGCTTGTGATTGGTTGTTCTGGTAAGTTGGTGTGTTTTGCGTAAAGGTTTTCTGTCCGTCTTGACGTTGTTGGAAAAAAATTGTGTCGAGACGGACCCTTCGAGTTTGAATTATATGGAGCTTTTTGAACAAAGTTAGGTTTAGATTTGGGTTGAGATTTTTTCAAATCCTTGCTCGATTTTTCCAATGCTTTGGCTTCTACTAATTTTTTGTTGAGGTCTTCACCGAAAAGCCATGAGTCGATGGAAGATTTTTCCAAAGTGTCTTTGAACTCTTTATTCAGGTTGATCGCGGTGAGTGCTCGTCTCGTTTGAGATTGGGCGTGATGGACATCACAAAGCAGTCTTCCAGCATCGGAAAGTGAATAACTCTCAAATTCTGTCCTCCCCCCCCCCCCCCCCCCTTCGTTTTCTGCTAACAAAGTCGTGATAGCTTTACCTATAGCTGTGAGGGTTGTTCCAATTTGGTTTTGAATCACCGATAATCTTTCATCTTCCTCAATCGTAGATTCCGCAGAGGAAGCAATAGTCTCGGGATTCAGCTTGGGAGCCTTTGTTAAGGCACAATTAGATGGGGGAGGATGTTTTTTTGATAAAACCGTCCCTGACGTCGGTATCGAGTCCTTTCTGAAGGATGTTCATCCATCTGCTGGCGACGTCACTCTGAATAGGTTGACCAAACTCTTTGCCAGGTTCCTCAATGTCTCCGAGGATCTTTAAAGTATCCTCGTTCAGCTGAGGGCTGGCCGGTGACGCACTTCGTTACCCTGAAATGACCTTACTTTCAGTATGTCGTTACCATTGAACGAACTACATTTTTGAATCGTTATGTATTTTGCGCCTTTGGCAAAAAATGTCACCTTTGGACAAATTCATCGCTTTGGATGATTATTTTGGGTCACCTTTGTACCACATCGTCTTCTTTAGACGAACACATTGTGTCACCATTGGACATTTAATTTATCGTCACCATTGGACGATATTTTTTTTTAAACTATACTCACCTTCTACGATGATTTCTTGCTCAAATTGATCGTCAATTTCTGATGGATGTTGCACGTAATGGCGACTGTCTTACCGATTTGGAGCCCGATCCAATTTCCTCTGTAATTTCTGTATTTTTCTTCTCAGACGTTAGTTTTCTTTACTTCCTTCGTCTTCGGAGGACGAGGAGTATCTTCTCTTATGTTTTCCCATGTTTTTCACCAACTGAGAGATGTTATTTACAAAAAATAACGGAGAGCGTCTATTTTTCACTTCGTGTTGTCACGCACGTAAACAAAAGAATGAACATATCCGCTGGGAACAGTAGGCAGTGAAACAAATTTTATTGTTTAACTTTGAAAATACGTGGTGACACCTCGCGGAACAGAAGGACTACCTATGATCATCATCGAAGGGCATGGCGCGCAATACAATTAGATTTTTTCACGTTTACGCCGACTCAGGAAAAGACTAAAACTCTAGTCCTCAAAGGCATAGACGGAGGCTTCGCAGCCGCAGATATCTTGGAGGTACTGAAAGCCATCCAAGACGACGAACTAGAGTTCTTGGATGTTTCGAACTTTTCGACACTAAACGCGAAAAAACTGAACCGAGTACTTCCAATGTTTCTAGTCAAACTGTCAGCGAATAGTCCGATCTCTAAACTCGTCAAAATAAAAAAAAATCTTACATCAATCCGCGAGCTGGGAGGCACTAAAAAAAATGACAAGATCCAATGTAAAAGATGTCAAAGCATAGGCCACGTGGCGAAAAACTGTAATTTAGAGTTTAGATGTGTCAAATGTAACGAAACTCACGAACCAGGGAAATGCAAAATACAAACGTCTGAAGGATTGACGGAGAAATCCTCAATCTTCTGCGTACATTGTCAAAGCTACGGTCATCCGGCCTCCTACCGGGGTTGCCCAAAACTAGTTGAATATAGTAAAAAAATTAAAAAGAAGCTACAGGAGGAAAACGAAATCAGAAAAGGCAAAATAGAAAAAATTGCAAAGAGGGTCAAACCCGGCGTCTCTTATAGTTCCATAGCGACTAACTACACGAATACCGGCAATCAATCAGCCTCGTCTATATGAGTACAAATACAGAGATAAACGTAAACAATCAGAACAACTGCCAAATATCCCAGCCCACAACACAGGAGTCGGATGATCGTAGTGGACTTAACGCTCAGCCTCAGAAAATTCAAGAAGCGGTAAACCAAAACGCTCGAGGCATAGAAAATCTATTCAAATTATTTAATGATTTTGTGAAACCTCTGATAGATCATGAGTGAAAACAAGTTGCAATGCAAAAAAACTCAACATCATATCTATAAATGTAAATTCAATAATATCAATTCAACGAAGACTGAATCTGAAGCACTTAATAGAGTCGCACAACCCCGATTTTGTTCTGTTAGGCGAAACGAACTGAGCAGCAAGTTTAAAATAGCCGTAGAAAATTACACATTTCTAAGGAGAGACCGGCCAAACTCGATACAGGGTGGAGGCACGGCTTTACTTGTTGAAAATGATTTCAAAATTCAAGAAATTAACCCAGCTTGCCTAAGGCGAGTTAAGGTCTTAGAGGCATCGGTCATCAAACTCAGAATAAATCGAAACTTATAGTCTTTTCATAATTTCGGCCTACGCTGCGGGAAATCACAAACCCGAATTTGTCCTCGAATTATCACGTCTTTGTGATGAGCTGAAATTGCACGATCCGGGAACATTATAGCAGGAGATCTGAACGCGAAACATACCGACTGGCTAAACGAAATTAACAACCCGAGAGGAACGGCGCTAAAAAAATGGCTTCACGAGAATGAAATCACTCTGAGGGCGAAGTTATTTTGCTCTCTCTTACCTTCGTTCCCCAGAGGGAATTCTTTCTTAGACGTCTGTTTAGCTGACCGAAGACTTTCGTTTCATAACATAAAAGACGAGCTGAGAATGGAATCACTACCATACGACAGTGACCATAACGCGCTAAAGATTTCGGTTTCCTTCCTGTGTAATCTTCCGTTCATCATAGAGAAGAGGCTCAACAGTGCTAGGTTAAATTTTGCGAAAACAAACTGGGTTTCTTTTCATCAACATCTCAGCAACACAGCGGATTTGAATATTCCCGCGAATAAGAACTTGTCCAATGAGGAAATAGATATATCTTTTTGAAAAAACTAGACGAAATAACAGTAGACGCAATAAGTAAAAAAGTGCCGAAGACTAAGCCCAAAAACACCTTGACAGCCTAAAGTACTCCAGAAATTAAAAATCTGTTCAAACATAAAACTTACCTCATAACACAAATTAATAGACTACATAAGAACAACCCAAGGGGTAACATTGTCAAATTGAACATTCTTAAAGATCTACTAAAGAAAGCGAGAGATAGAATTAACGAAAAAATCTGTCAACAGTTTTTGGGGAAAAAAATCAGAGACATCTCAATTAATAAACAAGACAAAATGTTTCCTCAAATCAATAGCCTATTCAGAAGACGCGAGAGTGTTCCTATTCCAACTCTGGAAATCCCTATCGAGAAGACACGCCTATTAACAGATGCAGAAATTCCAATTGAAACCACTGACAAGGACAAAATCGGACAAGCTTAACGTTATGGGAGTGCATTTTAATGCAGCCACCAATGTCCAAAATACTAATCTAGGAAAGGGTCACCTGACGAAGTTAATAGAGAACAGGGTTCTAGAGTTGAAAAACGAAATAAGAAGCGATGAGAGAAACAGAAAGACAGTAATGTCTTTCTCAAACCAAAACTCAGCGTTAAACCCCAGGTGCGAGGGAACGCCAAACTATTTCACATCCGAATCAGAACTAGCTGTGATATTTAAAAAACTGAATAACAAAAAGTCAGCATGGTACGACGATATTCCCAATATAGTCCTGAAACACTTACCCCGTAAAATTATAAAATACTATTGCATCCTGTTTAACAATGCTTTAAATAACACTTACTTCCCAACTAGTTGGAAAACAGCTAAAGTTATAGCACTCTTGAAAAAGGACAAAGACGCTGTAAATCCGACCAGCCACAGACCCATAAGCCTGCTGCCGAACATCAGCAAAATATTCGAAACCCTAATAAACAAAGCCTTGACAGCGTATTGTTACAAAAATGAAATAATCCCTGAATCACAATTCGGTTTTAGATACAGACATTCGACTCTGCACGCGATAAGCAAATTTTCGTCAGACATTTGTTGGTCGTTGAACAATCGAGAATGCGTGGCAGCTTGCTTTATTGATCTGGGGAAGGCTTTTGATACGGTGTGGCTGGACGGATTGTTCTTTAAACTGTTAAAATAGTATATTGTACAACTCGCGCGGGAAGTTGGCGATTCTCGATGAGTGAGAGTATGGCGCACTAGTCGCAGGCGAGTTGTCACGAGCCGTAGACGAGTGTCGACATGCTCGTACGATTCGGGGATCGACAACCCGCACGCGTTGCACACCATACTTTTTGTAACCCCTTGCAATGGGTAGTTCGATTTCGCCGCCGCGGCACTCGGCACTCTAACCTGAGCGTGGCTAATAGAGCAGCGCACACGATCGTAGTTACCAAGTATCCCGTCTGATGGCGCTAGCTAACAGTCTCGCTGAGACTAGCGTGAAATAATAAATATTACTCAACGCTAAATCCGTCGTCTGCTATATTATTTCACGCTCTCCGCCCAGCGCAGTAATCGACCGCTTCGCGCACTTTCCGCGGTGCGCGAAATCGAACTTCCCATGCAAGTCTTGCAAAAAAGAAATTCCCACGACAAATCATTAAAATTCTATGGGTTATGCTTCACGACAAGCATTTTAGGGTCACCGACGGTTCAAGTTCATCCACGAAAACTTT
>JAFFZH010009465.1:0-32770 GCA_018420115.1 Euura saliciscinereae | reverse complement strand
CGGAGATTATTCAACAGAGTCGAAACACTGAACGCCTGCACCTAATATAGTGTCACATTCGTATATATATATATATGTATATACCTACCATTATTTTTCTCACACGATACGTACTCGACTAGAGAATTTGGAAGAGTTTCTTGAGTTCGACCATCAACTGCCAATCAGTTTTGTGCAAATCGTCTCTAAAGTAGTCCTTGCAGGCGTCGATGCTCTGTCTGCTTATCTGTAACATTGTAAAATAACAGGAAGAAACGTTAGAAAAAATTTGTCAAACGATAAAAATGAAAAATATGTCTTCAGTACTCCTTCACGTTTTAACAGAACGGATTTTTAGGTCTGTTTTGACGGCGTTTTCCCTGCCTCGCTGCTATTTAATGGGATAAAAATATACTCCTTTGGGCTCTCTGGTCCTCGGCCTGTACCAGAGCGGAAGTCGAGTCGGCTGGATTTGAAGAGCCGCGTGAATAGAGGCGAGTGAAAGAGGGAGGAAAAAGTAAAATAAAAAAAGGGTTCTGAGCTAGATGAAAAGTAACACACAGCGTGTGAATTCTCGGTTCAATATCAATAGCTTGAATCTAGGTATGAGAACCTTCGCTATTATTTATAGAAACCGTCGTTCAATATTTCAAGATATCGTTCATAAAAAAAATGTGCTGTACTTCTGAAAATTCATTCATAATTTTCATGTGATAACAATGACATCGCGATCATAGATAAGACAAATTAGATAAGAGTAAAACGCTGTCCAAAGTCTGAACTTAGATTCATGCCTAATTGTAAATTTTCGATAGAAATTTAATCTGTGATTGACTTTATAAAAATAATTAATTCTCAGGATTGATAAAAGAAAAAATCAAAGTATATTAGTGAAATTACCGAAGTTTGAATTGACGATATATAATCAGTGGGGAAAAAAACTCAAAATTTGAGTGACACAATAATTTTTTTTTGGGGGGGGTTCAAGTAATTTAAATTAATAACTCAATAATTCAACTTCATTTTTTCTGTCCGATTTAATTTTTCCATAATCCAGTTATTTCTCATTATTTCAATTATTCGTCATTAATTTAATTATTTTTCACCAGTTAATCTATCAGGTGAATCATAATTATTCCCTCATGGTATCGAAAAGTCAATTCAACAAGTTATTCATATTCATTGATCGCTTAAATGAGTATCAGGTCAATTAAAAATGAACAAAGAATAGAAAAAAAAATTGAAAGAAGCTATAAAATACGCAGGAAAAGAACAAAGAATAATAATTATTGCCGTGAATAAAGGGGAAAAAAAAAAGAAAACTTATCCGTTTCGAATGAGTTTGCGATTCACACGGCGTACAGGACGCGGTTATTCCGAGATAAGATATTACTCGAAACAAGGGAGTAGTCAACGACGCATATAGGATATGATATCGGTTTGAGTTCACAGAATGATGTCGCGCGTTCTGAGCGTATGTATCGTGTTAAAAAGAAAATTTTCCATGAAGACCGGAAGTAGAGGTAAGAGCGGATGCACCGGAAGAGAAGCGGCTTTAGTCAATGAAAGACAGGTGGTCACCGGACGTGAATATTTTTTCCATCCTCCCTTCATCCTATCGACGACAAGCCTTTGAATATTGAAATGGAGTCTCTCATCGCAGTCGGCATCAGACTAGAGATGACAAAGGTTCGATGAATATGTGTAATTATTATTCCCCCCTACCGAAGTTGCTTTATTAGGCATTCGTAAAATAAACGATGACACCTCCCTCCCCTCTTATAGGTAATACAAAACTTTCCGCATCCAGGTCGTCGTCATGGGATACCGTGACGTCATTCGAGTCCCGGTGACCCAATTTCGTTCAAGGATGTATGGAAATTCAATTCAGAGTTCTGCAGTCGCTGAACGAGTAAAACTTTTCATTCATTCATACGAACAAGTTTATTTTTTTAGACAAAATTATAATCATCACGAAAAATCTCCACGTTTTGAGATTTGTGTGGATGAACGTATGTGATCGAATTTTTGTACGGACGATATCTTGAAAACGAAGGCGCAGATTTTTTATCAACTTTGGCTCAATCGACGCGGCTTTCGTGAACTCAGAACTGATTAAATTTTCACTTTGATTCAAACGAAATTCTAAAAAGTACAATAAAAATGACGATATCTTGGGAACGGATCAATGGATTTGAATGAAATTGGATACCAGATGGTTTTTCGGGTCGCTGATCACGAGTCTGAAGTCAGATTTGCGAAATTTGAAATGGTGAATCGAATTTGCTGGAGAAGAAAAAATAAAATAAAAACATTAGAAGTCTTGTAAAAATTGGTACTCGAAGGTTTTTTTGAACCCCTTATCAAGAATCCGAGGTCAGATTTGCAAAATTCGGAATAGCTGGCTCATAGTCGGCCCAAACCCGCTTGTTGTAGATATGTAAAATGATTGTTGGTAAATAATTGATAAATAAACTCGGCTCTTTCAATTTTCTCTGTCTCTCTTGATTCTCAACTAAGTTCTCTTTTTTTCTCCTCACTGTAGCCAAAGGTAGGTACGAGACGACCATAATACCGGGTCCGAAACGTCCTGTCCTGGGAGAGTAGGTTCGGCGCAACCGGATTCCGAAGGAAAGAGAAAAAGTCGAGATCAGACTGTAGCGTGTTTCCTGTCCGCAGATGGTGCAGGCGGCGGTTGACGCCACCACTCTCGTCTGATCGTTGATCTTCTTTATACAGCTACTAGTCTCATCGCTTCAGTTTTCATTCAATTCTTCATTTTTCCATGATTTCTGACCCGCAAGGCCCAGTTATCGATCAAAGTTGTTATTATTCACTTTTCGCAGTATTATAAAATTTTTTTTACTTTCTTTAAATAATTTTCATCATTTTCAGTGGAATATATTTACTGAAAAGCAGTGTCATTTTCTCAGCTCCGATTTTCATGAATTTGATGAAGTATAATGAATATTTTATTCCTTCCCAGTAAATTAGAAACTGAATTTCAATTCAAGATAAAATCAAATCTAAGTTCACCTTAACTGAGTTTTTCAAGTGAATATTGTTATTTTTACAACGAATAAAGTTCCCAGGAAGATATTGATTGAGAAAATTATATAGTAATTCCTTTTATGCGAAAATCCTGTAATTTTTGTTCCTTCTGGTAAACGCATATTATAACGGAACTTTTCGAACAAAGTATCGCACCTTTCTTCTCATGGCATTAAATACTAAATAGGATAAGCCGGCTCGCCTCGAAGAGTATAAGTATATCCTCGTCTCATTCAAAGTTGACCTGATTCTTTCGGTTCCGGGGCGTTGCTAAGGGGATGAATGACGTCATAGAATCCTACGACACGGTTCGAACAGGAGCATCGAACTCCAGAACCCGATGGCGACGGATGGAACCAATAATCGTACCAGTGAAAAGAAGAAAGAAAAAAGAACAATCCGAGCTCTCATCGATCCCTACACTCGAATAAATGGGAACCCAAAAACTATAGGGTGCCTCAAGTTTTCGAAAATTGTCTCAAAAAGTCACCATTAGGAACCGCAAGCTTCTCTTTTGTTGCTGCTGTAGATAAGAACGTTGGTGTCAATTCCGTAAAACGTTATCATCCGGTAAAAAAATTCACAACTCCGGCAAATTTTGAAATTAATAAAAAATCTGTTCGATAGAAGCTTATTTCGTGACTATGTAAAAGTACGGTATAAATTTCAAGCCGATGGCAGCAAATTTTGACGCCGATTTTCGCGAACTGATACTTCAGTGGTCATAACGGCCACAATTTTTTAGTTACAATGTCGATTTTTTCTTCAAATTGAAGCTGGAATTTAAATCTTCAAAACCGTATTTTTTATATTTTTTTCACAACGCCAACCCCCACGGTACAGCGTTTTGAAAATCGTTGACGTGTTATGGGGCTCGAGACTTGCAAACCCTCTTAAGGTGGTACATACACCTAAAAATGTAAAAAAAAGTCAAAACTGCCTAAATTCCTTTTTCATATTTTACAATGTTTATCACACGATTTTGGGAACACATTTGTTTTTGTCGACGATGTACAAAATAAAATCTATCGGTGTATCGATTCAAGTTTTTCTGGTCTCAAACTATTCATTAAAGATGCCTTCTTCAAAATGAACTGCAGAGAACTTTTTGATCCAATCAAAATTGTACCAGATATTCATTATTTTTTAGAATAAAATAGCTTTTTCTTGTCTTCATACGTTACTTTTCATGATAACTCGAGTAAAAATAAAGTTATTACAAAGTTCTCTGTTCATATTGAAAAGGCGTCTTTACTCAACGGTTTGAGACGAGAAAAACTGAAATCGTTCCACCGGTAGATTTTATTTCGTGCATCATAGACAGAAAAAAAAATCTTTCTCAAATAATGTGAAAACCAATCATAAGTCTGAAAAATGACTTTCGGTCGTTCTTACATTTTTTACATTTCAAGGTGTGTGTTCCTCCCTAAATCCCGCGAATTCTAGACATACGTATAGCTGACTGCGGAGGAAAAACGCCCATCCCCCGGTGACCCAGTTCCGAAAAGCTTCCATTGAAGTCCTGGTTCTGTTGCCGCAGCACCCTCGACCCAAATCCCGGGTCGCGACGATATCTGGGTGAGTTTGCGGGTCGGCCTTCTGGGTCGGAGGGTTATGCGCGCCCGGGTATCGTGAATGGGTGTACGATGAATGAAAGAGCGAACGTAACGGAATGCTAGTCACTGTTTAGCCCCCCCATTCAATACACCGAACGGCATAAAAAGTATTACGATCATATTCTGGCTCTTCGGTATATCTAGTTGAATTTTTATCGATTTCTACTTCACGAGTGTGGGATCTTAATATACAAAAATAAATCACCCTGTGTGCGAGGTTTCTTCTGACGCAACAGAGCTTATTTTTGTATCCATCTCACGAGTATCTCGAGCCTCTTGGAACACTTTTCGAGCCGGCGGATATCCGTTGGTCGATTTTTTTTCCATCCACTATCAGCTATGACCGACGTTATTAATTATAATCAAGAGTCTCGGCTCGCGGTGAGGCCTGCTAATCGCTGATTGCTAATTGCTAATTGCTAATTGCTAATTGGCCTGCTCGTGGGCGCTGGGGGATCGAGAGGCGATATCGTAGTTTGTTACGAGGTGGAGGAAAGAAAGGAAGGAAGGAAGGAAGCGGCGTCGAGCCCCGGGACAACTGCGTGGGTGTGATACTGTTTATTAGTCAAACAAACGTACGAACCCCGTCGTATAATATCTCGGTTTAATTTCAGCGCAAAAGCTGTTATACGGAACGGGTGCGGCACACCCGCGCCTCGAACGAGGCGTGTCCCATTACGCGAATTGACCGAACCTCGCCCATGCTAGGGACATAAGGAAACGCCTAGAAACGCGAAACGGGTTTAACGCCTCGATTATAATATTTTCATACCAAACATTATATTTATGTTTCTTTATATATTGAATTTTCATTTTACAACATGAATATAGGCTCTGAATTATATAGTGAACAGATTCGTATCGATTGCAGAAATAGGTAGATCACCTCGAGGTCATTTTGCGGTTTTGAATTGCACACGGTGAAACTTTATTGCGAGTAAACGATCTTTTTACCTCTCTTGCATTTACCATAAAGTCTACAGTAATATTTGAATGAGTCAATTACTCGATGAACCAGATAATTATTTACACCGTCAACTTGACAGAAGAAGTAATTTAAATTATAATATAGAAATTATTCAATTCGAGAAATTTACGTTATTCTCACATTCTTTGACTCGACCTGTTACAGGCTATCTACGATTTTGATAGTTCAATGAAGATAGTCAATCAATATTTTACGGTGGCCACTATAAAGAGTAAAAAAATAAAAATAAATCTTTGATTTTTCCGGACAAAATTATAATTATTATTAAAATAAGTAATTCTTTGAATCAATGGTGAAAGAAAATGATTTTTGACGATACTTTTTCATCTATAATTTATACGAGATCGCAGAAAAAATTGCTGGGAATCTTTTATTCCGTATTGTTTTTTTATCGCCATAAAATTCCTTGACTTTTCCCTGTTTAGTAGCCACCATGTAATAAATAATTTCTGAAAATTTGATTACTAAATGTTCGAGCTCCTATACTAAATTTGATTAAAAAATTCTTGAAAGTATCCCCACTGTAGCACTGATACGACAGATTGAATAAAATAATATATTCGAATTAGGGTAAGCAGAGCTGGGTGGACCGGCTATTAAAATGCCAGAAATTTCAAGTCGGATATCATTGATTCGCTATGAACCCGCACTCAGTGGATCTTCTTATGCCCGCATGTCTGTTTAGCCTGGAGCCCGCATGCAGTCGAGGCGATCGTTATCTTTTGAAGGGAACGGAATTTACGTTAAGGGAGAGAGAAAGAGAGAGACACAGGAAGAAGATTAAAAAGAAACAAAAAAAAATAAAAGAGTAAAGGAATGCTGTGAAAAGAATCGAGGAGTTACGGTAACAGTAACACCGTTTGAATAAAGAGATGATAGAGAGATAAAAGCGAGAAAGCGTGGGCCCTCTCTCCTCCGAACGTTCAGCATTTTCATTAATAAGTCCGCTCTCTCGCCTCCGCGAGGCCCACCTTTGCCCACCATTTACACCCACCCAACTTTACACCGCGACCTCTACCTACGCCTTTAACGCCGATGTATGGAGACAGACAGGACGCAGGACGATGTGCACTCACTGTGTGTATCGATGCATGGGAAATTTTAATTATTATTACCAGCTGCCGACGAAAGTTTTGAGAGAGTGTAATTAAAGTGAACGAAGAGTAAAGAAGAAAACACAGACTTTGGAATATATTTCTTCTTTTTTTTTTTTTTTAACGGGGCAATCGAGGAAAAAAAAGTCCCACTCTGATTTCAAAATACGATAACTTTGCGATTAGTATAGAGAGAATATGAGAAGTCTGAGCAAATTGGGTCAGGAAATGGTGTCATTCTGAATGGAATCTTGAAAATATCGATAAAGTCGAGTCATAACATGATGAAAAAAAAAATTCTCATTTGAATTTTCGGACTCGAAGAATCGATTAATTAATTTATCTCTAACTGAGTTGCTCAATTCGAGTTTGTAATATAAAAAAATTGATAGAAAGTATAATTTTTATGTTTTCTTCAGAACAAAAATTCTGTTTGACATTCTAATTTTGAATTAATGATAAAAGTTATCGTTGCTATTGAATAATTGATAATAAAGACTCTGATAATGAATCATTATTAATTATCATTCTTAGTATAAATCCTATAAATCGGGATCAGAAACCGAAATCTATATTCTTATATCGATAGAATTAGAAATTATGTAACATTAGAGAGAAATAAAAATTATTACCTTACAGATTATAATAATTAATGTAATTATTAAATTATACTGTAATTATTTCTAATTGTATCAATAAAAAAAATATTTGGATTTCAGTTTCTGACGAAGATGACAAACAGAATTTCTTCGGATTGATTTTTTTTCGAAGAGATTCGATTGAATATAATATTAGTGAAACATAAAAACGCGAATAAAAAAAAAGGAAAAAAAATCAGCCTTTGATGCATCGAAATTTAGTCAAAATATTATACTTCACATCGAATTTAACCTTTTCAGTGATTTTTAGAGACTTTTTAGTCTCTTTTTCGTTCAAACCCTGACAAAAAGTCTGCTTATAAAGAAAATATCGGTCTTCAAAAGCTACCTCGGATACCCCGTTAATATCATAATCGGAGAGCGAATGGTAACTAAGTTTGCGCTAATGGTAAGATATAACGGAAGGAACACCTCTAGCATTCCCACGTACTCTATAATAGAATTCTAAAAAAAGAAGTCAAGTTTCATTGATCGTAGGACGGGTTCGAGTGCGTCGTACGTATACACGACCTCCTTCGACCGTGTGGTGTAGAAAATAACGTCTGTTATACATCCACACTTGGCTCATGCCCGAGTTTTTGACAAAAGAAAAAGCCTCCGAAGGTATTGAAAATGTCACCTGTATCAGTCGCATTTTGATTTCAATTCGATCGAAATGTAAGTTTGAAAAAATGTGACAGAGACGCGAATGAACGAGTCGGGTTCGTTGCGCGAGACCATTGACTAAAGGTTCATTGACGAATTTGAATGAATGAGCGAGGAGTCTGGGCGTCGACTCCTCTTTCCACTTTCCTACTCCCTTAACTTATTTTTTCGTGAACGCCCACGCTCGGCTACGCTCGGTTAAATTCGAGCAGGACGTCGAAGGACGACGAAACGTGTCTGAGGATCAGAGGTAGATACGTGTGTGTGTGTGTGATTCGATGAAAAAATAGTACATCGATATCGCTTACCTTGCTGATGAGAAAGTCCTTCTCGTCGAAGTGTCTGCCGAACATTTTTGGCGCCTCACCTGGTACGGATTCGATTTTTATGCAGACTTCCTGTCCCTTCCTCGCGGTCTCGACGGACTTGTGATTGTATTCTATGCTCGTAACGATACCGAGTTCTACGAACTGGAACATACCAGAAACAAACGAGTCTTTTAATTAAACAATTGCACTGATTGATGCACGGCGCAACCACACGCTTTGAAAACACGGGTTAGTTGTACAGTTTATACGCTGACATACCGACATGACATGGTGAATGGGAAAATTTTCTCCGATTCAAAGTAACAAGGAAAACAAAAATGTTCAGAAGAATTGGACGAGTGTTCGTTAATTAAGACACAATTTATAGAAACTGTATATACATAAATATGACAATGGTAATGGATAACAGCTTCTGGCGATTGTAAAGCGTTTTAATTTCGAAAGCCAAGTGACGTCACGCTGTACATCGGCCGCCACTTTCGGAGCGCCATCAGTCGGACCATTTTTCAATCACGTGGGAGCGCGGAATTCAAACTTGATATCGAAAAACTGGATTTAGGTGGAAACTAATCATGAATAATTAGACGCAACATGTTTTTCATCGATCCTGATGAGTAATGACTGAATTTATTTCCCTATTCTCGACGAGAGAACAGTCTGAAGTTGGCTGGAAATGAGAAACAAGATTTCAGTGTCGTTTTTTCGATGCTAGCCAATTCAGCGTGTCCAGCATCAACGGAATATCGAATTTTCTGACATTTTTCTGTTTTGTAGTTGAAATTTTCAACATTTCCTGGAATTTTTTAACCCAATTTATTTAAGCAAGACAATTTTTCAATGCGAATTCTTTATAACCCAAACAAGAAAAGTTTTCTCTACAGAATAAGGTTGTCAATTTTTCTTGTGATTGTGAAATAAAATCAGTTACCAAATGTTAATTAATCATTGCGTGTTTCTGATCAACGATGATTTGGGAATTGTTAAATTTTGAAAATTCGTCATTTTCAATCCAAAAGGGAATATTTTTGGCCCCAATCCGTCGACGAAGACGTGTTCATATGGAGCTCCAAGAATCAAACTGGGAAACATATTTAGAATCGAAAAAATTCAGCGTAAAGCAGCCTTGATTCAATTGAAATGGGAAAATTTCTAAATTGGATCGATTTCCAAACGTACCAATAAACATTTCGATTCAAAGAAACCAAGGTGACCTCAGGATTAGCGCGAGATTTGAAATTTTTGTGAAAATTGTACAACCTGTAGGTGAGAAATTGAAATATTCCAGGATATGAGCCTGAATTCCCTGAAATTTCCCAGTTTTCCACATTTTCCTGACAGCTAAACACACCCCGACTGTCTAGTGAGATAAAAATAGTTCAAATTTAGATTTTTTCTTGTTCCTTTTCTTGTTTCTACTTTTAACCGGATCTCTGTCTATAATATCGCGACGTTAATATTTCCCACGGCATCGAGAGGGCGGACGCCTGATAACCAGATGTCGTGATACAGTTTTTGGATCGCATCATAGACTCGTGAATGCGTGATAAAAGTATACAGTCTCGATCCATTAACGCCCTGTGTTACAGAAATATATCGCATGGCCTACGTACGGCGAGCCGATCCCACAGGGGGCCCACGCCCCTGTTTTCACCTGGTAGTGCGTACCTTCACCTACGCAACAAAGTTTCTGCCACCCACCCGCACCGTTCCTTCTGGGAATACACCACACGCTATCTATACACCTATATACGTATATAAAAACGGCTGTAATTAATAAAAATTAGCAAAACGTTTTACGTTATTCATTTCCAAGAAACAGGGAATAGGGCTTCTCTCCACCGGCTCTCCGCGGGGGGTCCGACACCGTCGGGTTGTAAATTTGTTCGGTCACACCGGGGCATCACGCGCCAGGAGAATCTCAACCCCGGAGGTGGACTTATACCCATACCTGGATCTCGTATAGAAATTGACTTTCAATCGGGGAAAACTAGCCAGGGCCCTCCCAGAAACGGAGACGTTGATTCTGGCAGGGCCCTGGGTAGTTTTGCCCGATTGGAGGTCAATTTCCCACACGGGATCAACGAAAACGCTATGTTTGAATTCCTATTTCTTTATCTATTCCTGCGGTAATTCAAAATCACTCGAAGCAAGTCCCCACATCGGTCGCGTCGCCGAGGTTTAAAATTGATTAGGGAGGCCGCTCATGCACCTGTATATGGCTCGGGACATGCCGGAGCGTAAAACGTCGCTGCGCCCAGGGTGATGTCCCTCCTCTCCTCTTCTATTTTCTTGTTCCATCCGAGCTCGGAGCTCGAGGGACCCTCGTCCGAC
This sequence comes from Euura saliciscinereae, assembly GCA_018420115.1. NCBI lineage: Eukaryota > Metazoa > Arthropoda > Insecta > Hymenoptera > Tenthredinidae > Euura > Euura saliciscinereae. The sequence goes on along the minus strand of JAFFZH010009465.1, from coordinate 22,078 downwards.
GGTTCGGAGCACCGCGTGGGTTTTAGGAGTCGGGCAGAGAAACACGGACAACATCCGGTCGGCCATTGTCCACTCGGACGATAATCGAGGCTTAGTTATAGCCACTGCCCACGGTTACGGTAACAGTAACGCGGTTTTCTATTAGCGGTGCGGTATTTCGTCTGGAATAACGTCACCGAATTCGGATTCTGATGGTACGGGACAGGATGGGATGTTCTGGTCGTACCCCCGGCGTGTACCGTATGAAATTTCGTCTGGTCGAGTCCGATTGTGTATAGAAGTCGGTTCTACCCGACGAGGGGCGACCCACGTGCTGTTGCACTGCGGGCGTTTAGGAAGAAATAAATTGAGTCGGACAGCCGGCGCGGCCCACGCCGAGGAACGCGGGTTATCCGACCGCGGCACGTCCAGATCGTACATATTTTACATAGGTATACAGGTAGAAATGCGCGTAGGTAATAAGTGTAAAATGGTTACGGGACGAGCCCCCACAGACCGGTCATCGAAACGACAGTTTCATTTTTCTTTTTCTTTTTCTTTTCAACGATAGTCATGATAAGATTTCGATTTTTGAAAAGTGTCGATAGGTTCATGATAACTGTTTTCAATTCACCTGAACCGCACTTATAAGATATGAGTTCATTAATTAATGAAGAATGATCGAAATAATTATTTTTTAATCAAGAAAATTGATTTGGAAATATAAAAAATCATTCGAATCATCAAATTAATTATTTTTAATTCACCTGAATTGATTATCAGAAATTACTTTATCAATTGATAGTTTTAATATGAAAAAAATATGTTGCAATTTTTGAATATCAAGCGAAAATCATCGATAACTGAAAACACAATCGGATTAAACAAATTGTGGCAAATTAAGTTGAATGAAATGAACTAGAAAATAGAGAAAATTAATTAATTCTCACTTGAATCGAGGTGAATTATAAGAGAGAAGAGAAGAAAATGAATTCGAATAATTGAATTCAAGAAATTAAGTTGGAAACGTAAAAATCAGGTTGAATCATTAAATTCATTAATTATTGAGTTTCAAAGATTTATATATCTACTTTTTCGATGAAGACGTTTTTTTTCATATAATCAGAACCGTCGAAAGTGTTTGACCAAAAAAATTCAACCCAACCATGAATCCCAAATTCAATTGAAAATCAAGAGATCTACGAATAATGAAAAATAATCATAAAAAAAAGGGTTGTAATTTTGTAACACCCTGTAGATGCGTGTGCCCTCCCTCCCAGTCTTCGCGTGGCACCCGTGTCTGGTTCGAGTGACTGCGGGAACGACAGGTAAACGGATACAGAATAGGATGCGAGGTTTCAGAGGCATATAGTCATAGGTATGGAAGGTAGAGAGAAAGAGAGAGAGGGGAAAGAGAGGTTCCTTAATCTCTGGCCGCGAGCAGACGCCCGCGTTCCAGAATCCTAAGGAATTTCAAACAAATATAATCCGTTGGAAAAGTATTCCGTGGAATAATACACCGATGTGGTATTATAGAGATACTATGTGTATGGTTTTTTTTTTCTTTTTCTTATACACACAATACACGCATACCTATTACCTACACGTGGCCCCGTTAAAATCCCAAATAACATTCTCTCTTCGCGAGAAACTGTACACCGCGAGATCGACAGCGGTCAATTTTTATACGCAACAAGCCTCAATCTGCGTAAGACGATTTTTGGAATCGTGAAAGAATTAAAAAAAAAATATTCATTAATCAAATAAAATTCAGTTTGTAGTTCAGAGCCAAGAGGTGTGAGAGAAGAAACTCTGATAACGCAGGAAATTTGAAAATCAATCGAGACAAAATTTTCCCAATAATAGAATGAAAGGAACCAAAAATTTAACGGCGATTCTGAATGTTTTAAAATTCCTTGAGAATTCCAGACTCGTTCATTCGCTGTCTTGCTTTCATTTCTACTGAATTACCAAGAAGGACGCAAGAGACAACGACCGGAAATCGTTTGGCGTGACGATTACTTCAAACAGTCTCTTTTTTTTTTTCTTTTATCGATGTTGGAATTCGCGTGCAAGAAAAATTCGGTACAAATTCCTTAAGATCGATCTAACAATGAGACTGTACAAGAAACTATGAAGAATGTCACGAATAAAAAACCCGAATTAACGAGAAACAATGACCTTTGTCTTTAATACGAAAAAAATGTTTATACAATTCAATTTTTAAATTGGAATATAGAAAATAGTTCCATCGAGGTATCAAATTAAATTACTTTTGATAAGAAAAAAATCGTTTAGAATAGAACTAGATTTGATAGACCTCGATGGGGAAGGTAAAACAATTTTTCTAGTATTAAAAATGAGCTAAATGTCTAGAATCTCGTTTCAATTAACGAAGGTCGGCGGTAAAGCTGATTCAGAAGTCCAGAAGACTAAACAGAAAATGAATAATAAGAAGAAAAAAAAAAGGAGCGTCAATGACACGTGGATCGAGATACGGTGCAGAATGGTTATGCCAGGACCACGGATGATACGTAAAATAATCGTTGATCGGGTCCGCGCGTCTCGTGTCTCATGTCTCGTGTCTCGAGTGGAATCTCTTCTACGAAATCGCATCATCTCCTCTCTTCACACACACACACAGACAGATATATGTGTAGAAATGTGTGTGTGTATTCCTATATAAAGAAGCGACTCGGTGACTGCGAAGACTGTGTGAAGGAACGGATGCGCACACATAAGAATCGAGGGGAGTATACCAGATATAAAAGCCCTCCCCGGTGTCCAGTCCGTTCCTCATCTCCGCGTTATACCCTACTGGACACAGTATCGGGTATAACTCGGTACTCCACCTCCACCTCCAACCTCAACCTCAACCCGAACCTCCAGGTATAAGGACGACGGCAAAGAGTTAGATATAATACTGACCACTGTCGTGGGTAGCTTCGGGTTGCCCATACCTGTGATATACGATTACGCGTTAGAGACGGAGAAAGATACCGAAATAAGGTACGAAGAAAATTTTCCGGAGACCCGTTAAGCGCGGATACCCGCCGGTTTCTTGGTTCTTTTTCTTCTGTATAACGCTATAGAAACGCAATTATAATCGCATTAGGATTCCACGTCTGGGTCGTTTCCACGGACTATAATCCGGATTCCAGTCCAAGACCCTCGCGTAGCTACGAAAACCTCGGGTTCTCGGTGCGGTTTTAATCGATGATAACTTCGTACGATCAAAAATCTGAGAGAGTACTCGTGTTTTGAGACTATGTTGGTACGTCGATACACGGCTCTATATCCGTACAATGAGAGTCAGGCTATAAACTATAAAGGATTTCTAATTCGGTTCACAAAACTAAAATAGACTTCCGGTTTCCGTCCTGAGACGTCGCGTCGTCTGCTCATTGGCGACAACCGTCTCAAACGTACCTCAACACACGCGCGGAGTCTCTTCGACAAACTGCAGTGTCAAGAACACGCGGATCGTGGGGGGTGACAAAATGTTTCGTGGAAATTGGTAAAAACCTGATAAATTGAAATTTTACTCCAAAACTTTGGGTATATAAATTGTCTGAATTTTTGCGAGGGAGGAAATAACTCGATCCGGGCTTGACACATAAATTTTTCAATTTTAATTAATTCGCATTAGTATTTAGACACACTATAATTCGAATTGATTCATTATAATCCAAATCAATTTGCTATAATTGGCATAATTTCATTGTAATTCGAATGAAGTCTTCAATTCTCAATGAATTCCTAATAATACACGTTAATTGAAATCAATTTGCGATATTTCTGAGATTAATTCAAACCCGAATCAAAGTTAATTCCAATTATTTCGGAATAATTTTCGGTATAATTCATCGAATTCATGTTAATTCGCATTAATCTCGATTAACTTGTATCAATTGACGGACCATCGACGCGTCAAATCAACGAGTTATTTCCCTCTCGATTTTTTTTCGTTTGATTTAGACTTTTTCCCGTAACTTTGAGTACTGAAAATCGACTTTTTTTTTGGAAAAGCCTTCTATCGGTTGGTATTGATCACCGCTACTATCTATAGGGTGGTAGAGACGGACTCGCTTCCTTCCGGTGCGTCAGCGCGACGCGTATATAGGGAGAGAAAAAAAAAGGGAGGTCGTCTTCCGGCGGAAGTAGACCCACGCGCCCGTCATCGAACCTCGGATGGTTATGATTCGTCGAATAAATCAACGTTCGCGACTTCATCCCGACGATCGGAGTCAATTTTTATTCAATTTTTATTCTCACGCAATGAAATAGAATCAAATAAATATATATGAACCGTGAAAATATATTTCCTAATCTGTATAGATTCTATGTATGTGTTTCTTGAGTTTTAAAACTGCAGACGCATAGAATTTGTCTATAGCCTCAGTCCCCCCCCCCCCCCCCTATACTTGCGACGTCGTATTCCCCCAACATCCTGTTTCCCGGCGAACGTTATCCGGTTTTATCGCTCGCGTCCGCCCGTCTGTTTTATCGCTCATCCGTTTTCTGAACGAGAGTTTCGAGCCAGACGAGCTCTGCGACGTTCGAGTATGAAAAAGTTGAAGAAGAGGAACAAGAAGTAAAAAAATAAGATTGGGATTACGAGTCGATGGTTCGATGTGATCATCGATTAAGAACGAAATTCGTATTTACTCTTTGGTGGTTTAAGATTGTATCGGTATTTGAAGAATTCATGTATGGATGTGATACGTATGCAGCTAGCGAATAGTCGCATATTGAGTACTGAGGTAGAGCTGGAGAACAATGAAAGGTTACTATATATGCACTCGAGAGACCTCGCTATCCGCGTACGTATACATATACATATACATCCGGTATTTCAAGCTTGATTATCATTTTTCAATTCTCAGAACTGCTGCGCTACGGAAAAAAATATATATATATAAATTTTTTTTTTCTAGAAACTATCTTACATATCGAGTAGAAATGTTGAATATAGAATTTTTTAATTGCATCACTGTAAAAAAAAAAAAAAAAAATTAACCTCGTTGAAGCTCTAAAATTGTCAATCGGTAACTAATTCTGATACAGATATGATATTGAATAATTAGAAGTCCACGATGTCTAAAAATTAGTTTTTATTCTTTATCTTAAACTGATAATCAACAGTATTTGTTAAAGATGTTTGATTCTAAAATACTTTCCGATCATTAGAGGAGGAAATCGATTTGTTGAATTTACGTTAGTTTGGAATTTATTAGAATTTACTGATTGAATGTTGAGATAATTAACATACTATGAAATGGGAAATAGAATATAAGTAGGTTAAGGAAAGAATTATTCTCTAATGATAATATAAGGACAAAATCTAAATGACTGAAATTGTACCTCGATAAGTGAACAATAAACGAAATACTACCAATAGTACTACTTTTCGATAAATAATAGTTAGATAATAATAACCGTATTTTTGAAATTGAATAGAAAAAACTGTATCTGTAAGAATTCTTCCTACATTTTACATCGAATATTGATGTTCGAAATATAATTGATTCAGATTAATAAAAGTATCATTAGAAAAATTATTTTGAATAAATTTTTATATTTTTCGAAGATTAAATTTGATTAATTTATTATGGATTATTTTATTAGATAAGATTATAGATTGAACGAGAAAATAGGTGCTTGAAAACAGTCAAGTCTTTCCTTATTTTAGTTTTAATTTTCCTGTTCCACGATCATCAGAGGAACTTGATTCTCCCGAAAAATTCTTTATCTTCACAAAGATGAATTTTTACCAAGAAATCGACGGAGGGAAAAAAACTGATACCGTCGATACCGCTGAGAAGAGGACTGCAGTTCAGAGACCGGACAAACGACACGGTCTCGGTCTGTGATTACTATCGAACAAAATTCATATATGTGTACGATATAGATACTCAAGAACTATTTTCTACACGTATGTCTGTCAAGGGTATCTTTCCTCCGGAAAACCAGACCCTCTTATTCGATATTTGATTATTCTTATCATTCAATTATTTATTCATCAAAGAATCTAAAAACTACGATTTTAGGGAAACTGTAACGACTCTTATTTTTATTCGATATTCGATATTGTGAAAAAGGAAGAAACAAATTGGACATAAGAGGCAGGAAAAAGGGGATAAACGAGTCTTTTTAAGCGAATCGCGCTCGGTAAGTGAAACCGTTCGGTCTGGCGCGTTGCACGTAGTAAACAGATAACGTGTTGTTGAACTTGCTTCGATAAGGTTTGAAGACATGAAAAAAAAAACGAAGCAGAGAAAAAAAAGAAAATGAATTCTATCTCACTATCAGTTTCATGGAATACCGCAGTCCGATTCTCCGCCCTTAATTCCCTCGGGTTCACAAAATTCGCGTTAATCGTATCGAGTGACGAGTCGAACAAATTCACGGCTTCTTTCTCGATAGGATAATACAGAAAAGAGAACTTTCTCACAGTTTCGGATTTCGCTGAGGTTTTCCTTTATTATTATTAGTATTATTATTATTTTTTTACCAAACCGAAGCATTTTTTTCTGAAAACCTTACACACAGCTTTATTTATTTGTCTATTAAACAATCTAGCCGAAAGCTCGTCTGTATAAGCCGCAGGTAAATCACCGCACGATGGGCGGAAATGACGTAGGGTTAAAATTCGTCCGATTAAGGCAAGATCACGTAGTGTTTTTCTTCTCCATTCCCCAAGTTTTTTACGTTCCTTTTGTTCTCTAGTTTTTTTTTGTTTTTTTTTCTTTCGCTTCCATCTTCTTTTTGCATGAAAAAAAAGAAGGAAAACAAAAGAAATGTGAAGGTGGGGAAGACGGTGAACGGTGATTCGCGGTTGGACGGGTTCGGCAACCAATCGGGTTCTCCACCTCTTCGTTTACCGTCCATTTCAACCCACATAACTATCTAAAACTCCTTCGTTCACTGGTCGATTCCCGACCTGAGCCAACACTTCGTGACCGGTAACATCCGGTCCGGATGATCCTCTCGAAGCCAGGGCATATTCTGTCCCTGTCCTAAAAAAACCTCGCCGTTCGTCACCCCGCACGAAACGCACAACTACATGGTGGCCACTATAAAGATTAGAGAAAAAAAAAATCCCTGACTGGATTTCCTGACTTCCCGGTTTTCCCTGACCAGTGGTCACCATGTGGTCAACTATAATCGAACCTCCTACATGGTACCAGTACAGTTTCATCATGTCTCACTCATACAGGGTGTCTAGTGTCTACCTCATTGAAAAACCTGAAAGTCCCGGAAATCTCAGGGAATTTCTCTTGCCCCGGAATATCCTGGAATTCTCAGCGAATTTTTGCAAGTGACCAATTGAAAAAAAAAAAAAATTCAGGCAAATTCAGAAATAGTATTGAATTGCGTTAAAAAAAAAATGAAAAAAAAAGTACTCTTGACAGGAGTCGTCCAAATTTTGATAGACTTAAGAAGATAAAAAAAAAATCACTTCAAATATCCTGGAATTCTTAGATACCCTGACTTGAGTGGATACAAACTAAGACACCAACGAATTTGGGAATATGTGATAGATGATAGAAAAAAGGCGAGTAGGATGGTCCAGGTATATTCATTCTATGATATTCTATCGCGCTACTAAATTCGCGCGTGGGAATATAACAGACTTATTAACTCAGTGTATGCTTCATATTATAATGGTTCGAAAATATAATAACCGCGTGCCGTAGCATTCTTTTTAAGGCATTGACTCCACTTTGGTTATATTCAGAGAAAATAGTTTGATTGAAATGAAAGCATTTACAAAAGGTAGTGAGATATCAGGTTATACACTTTTTGAAGATTCATAAAATCATTTATGATAACTTTGATGATATCAAAAATGAGTTTTTTTTTTCAGTCTGAGAAGAATTTTCAGCAAAGTGATTTTGAGTAAAAGTTAAAAACATCGTCAACTTAATTTTGCAATAACTGCAGATTTATGTGATCGAATCAATTTTTGAAAAAGAAATTCTTCATTTTCTACTACAGCTAGATGATGATATTAAATTTCAAGCGATAACAAATTTGTTCCGAAAAAGATTGTCTATGGTCTCTAGTTCCATTATTTCATTAAACAAAATCACACATTTTTCTTTCCCATTCAAATCTTTTCGTAATGAAATAACCGATCGTAGCCTCGTCCCAGTTGGACCCAGTTCGCTCCAGTTGTAGTCAAGTTCTTCTTAATTTAGCTCGGTACGTTCCAGTTTACGTAATTCGCGTTACCGAGATAGAGAGAGAAGTTATAATCGAGAATCGAAATCCCATTTTTGCTCCTCTCCCAATAAAAGAAGAGGAAAAAAAAACTAGCCAACTAACCGTATAGTACAGATTTTGTTCATCAAATCATATATACAGGGTGGCCCGTTTCATGTGTCGAGAATGGGAGGAGCTTGAGGTGGCATAACTTTGGAACGGTCAGAACTGAGGTAGATTTGATGTCAAAAACGCACTTCGAGGCTCGAATTGTCGGCTTTGAAAAACCGAAAACTTGAAAAATGACGTTTTTGCCCTTTTTTAAGCACTTTGGGAAGTTAAATGGATTTTTCACAAACTATATTCTTCGATGAAATTAAATTTCCACTTCGCCATTCTTTTCCTTATTGAAAAACGAAGAAATTCATCTAATTGCGAGTCGCATTAATTCGCTTTCAGAAGCCCCTCCCATTATCGACCCATGAAATTGGCCATCCTGTATATCGCCTATCGTCTAAAAACGAGCGATAATAAATCCGCGTAGAGCGGAATACCTACGACTCAATATCGTATGTGTGTTTATAGGTGGGATTGACGCGAAGGTGGATAACAACCGTGCGGTATAATATGTAACACGAAGACCAAGGAGAAAGGTGCGGCTCATTCAATCAGTCAGAGTCTGTTTCCAGACTCTCTCTCTCCGCCCTCTGGGGCTCTCCGCCATTCATAAGTAATCGCGAACTGGTTATTGACGTTCGGTCGAGCATCGGGCATCCCGAGGCAGAGGAGTGATAAAATAATGAAAAAAGAATACATATAAGAAAAAAAAAAAACGAAAAAAGAATGAAATAGTACACAAGAATGAGAAGACTATCCCTCGCTATCCACCTCGCGTACGTGGGTGGATATATATAGAATCTCTTATGGATCGCATGAATGTAGACTTGTGGAGTGTCCGGGACTCGTGGGAGTAGACATTCTTCACTCTCTGAGATCTCACAGTTCAAAGGGAAAATTGTATACTGTGAGACGTATTTTACTCGAAATCTGTTCCATATGAACGAATTTGACACACATATCGGAAATTCTTTCGCTTGAAGCTGGCGATTTTTGTCATTCAGAGTTCTCAGAAACATGAAATTAACCCCAAGGTGATAAAAAAAAGTATTGTGGAACCTAGAAAATTGCCTACAAACGACACACAGGAAAATACTGCTATGCTAGATTTTGTGAAAACTGAGCCAAAGAATATTGAAAATCTTAGAACTTTGAAATTTCGATTTTTAAGAGCTGTCAAAAAGTCGTTCAAGTTTGATCGATTTTTCAAATTCAGCGAATAAGATCGTTCAGGACGATAAACTGCGTGTGGGCTCAAAATTTCAGCCAAGAATGATTAAAAAGACAAAAATTATTCGGAAATACATTAAAAAAAAGTAAGAAAAAAAATTGGTTTCTGTCGTTTTGTTGCTGTTACATAGATAAAAACGTTTATGTAGATTCCGTGAAACGTTACCATCCGGTAAAAAATTCACAACTCCGCCAAATTTCAATTAATCAAAAATCTGTGCGATAGAAGCTTAGTTCGTGACGATATGAAAGTACGGTAGAAATTTCAAGCCGATCGGACAAGTCGTTGCGATGGAATCGTGGCAGCAAATTTCAACCACACTTTTCGCGGACTCATACTTCAGTGGGCATAACGGCCACAATTTTCTAGTTACAATTTGGATTTTCTTCCAAATTAAAGCTGGAATTTAGATCTTCAAAAACGTATTTTTTTATATTTTTTTCACCACGCCAACTCCCACGGTATAGCGTTTTGAAAATCGTTGACGTGTTATGGATGTAAAAAAAAATCAAAACTGCCAAAATTCCTTTTTCATATTTTACAATGTTTTTCACACGATTTTGGGAACACATTTTTTTTTGTCGACGATGCACAAAATAAAATCTATCGGTGGATCGATTCAAGTTTTTCTGGTCTCAAACTATTCAGTAAAGATGCCTTCTTCAAAATGAACAGAGAACTTCTTGATCCGATCAAAATTGCACCAGATATTCATCATTTTTCAGAATAAAATAGCGTTTTTTTGTCTTCATACGTTACTTTTCATGATAACCCGAGTAAAAATAAAGTAATGACAAAATTCTCTGTTCATATTGAAAAGGCCCCTTAACTGAACGGTTTGTGACCAGAAAAACTACAATCGGTTCACCGGTAGATTTTATTTCGTGCATCATAGTCAGAAAAAAAAAATTCTTTCTAAAATCACGTGAAAACCATTGAAAAGTCTCAAAAATGAATTCCCGTGGCTTTGACATTTGTGAAATTTCAAGGTGTATGTTTCTCCGTAATAAAATGATAAGATAACAATGAACGTGAAAACCGAGAGTATAATCGAAATCCTTCATCGACATCGTCTTCCCACCTAAATTATAACAATACAGTTTCGAAATAGGAAGTGTCTCGATATTATTTCCCTGAGCAATCCGCCTACACCCCTGTATCTGAACAGTAAAGAATTTTTCTCCACAAACCCATAAGCGAAGCGAACCCGAGCCAGTGCAGGTTATTCTTTATCTTTATCTTTTCCTATGTAGAACGAGACAACGCGTTTCGAACCCGTATTTACAATTAGCCTACGCATAGTTTGTAATATATCGAGCGCGTCTCGATGCCGCGTGGGACGTGAGGTGGAGACATACACACATTCTCAGTCTGTGGTAGGGTTCGCTGCAGGTAGACTGTCATACCTACGCTCACTCGCTCTATAAAAGGCATGCGGGCAAGTTTCCACACAATTTAAAAAAAAAAAAATTTCCCCTCAATCTTTCCATGCTCATTTTTCCCTCTCGTTGCATCATATTTTCAAAAAATGCTTCAATCTACTCACCTCTTTACTCGGTACGCATATCGGAGTTCCTTCCTTCACCACTCCGGCCTCGACCATCACACCGATTACGATCGGGTCTCTGGAGTTGAATATAAACTGCGAACAGATACGGATACAAATTTTTTCATCGATTTGTTAATTTTTTTTTTTTTGCATTGGAGGATTTTTTGAGGGAAAAAATGACGGGAAAGAGGTCCTTCAAATAATTTTTATATTCACTCGAGTTAATGAATTGAATAACCGAATTGATTAGGAAGAAATTGTGTTCATTGAAGCTCATTAATAATGATTGTTAATTCGTTTCCCGATTATAAGAAACATCGAAGTCTTCAAATATCAACTCAAGTTTGAGTATTTTTTGAAACAGACAAAAAAAAAATGTAATCAATCGAACTGAGGCAAATTAAGTTGAATTGAACTGATTAATTTTAATGAACAATAATTTACTCGAATTGGGGCGAATTATCGATGATTATTGATAACAATAAAAAAAAAATAGTTGAATTGATTGAATTTGGAAAAATCAGGTTATTAAATTACAAAAAACGAAGAGACTTGAAAAAATTGCGAGTCACTGAATATCCTGAGTTATTTTTCCCCCTCTAATTGATGATTGAACAAACCTGAGGAAGGACTTTGAGTTTGCATGGAAAAACGGCGATATGTTTGTTCTCGTCTCGTTTACGTTGTTTAAGTTCTTCTCTAAATGCTGTAAACTTGTCGAATAGATGATATATTATATCAGCCTGGAAGACCTTGACGCCGAGTGAATCGGCCAGTTCCTGTGCGTCCTTTTCGATTTTTACATCGAAAGCCAATATCGTGGCGTATCTACAGGACAGAAATTATAAAAATGACGTGAATATTGTCCCGCGTCAATAATCGAGCCATTAATTCACTAACGAGCTCGAAGAATTTATGTTATACTTACTGACTGTCGTGTTCGAGCATAATGGACGCCTTCATGATATCCTTCTTGACCACAGGCCCGATTCTTATGCCGGCGTACTGAAACATGAATAAATGAACATTTTCCTTAATCGATTATTATTACAAATGCGTCATTCAGTAATCGAAATACGCAAAGGCGATCATCATCTTTTACGCAGAAATGACGTTCGTTTCGAGCTCAATACCGTGACTCGGTCAATGAACACGAATCCTGGTGACGTTTATGACGGTCACCGAGAATACCGCAGGACTCGTATACGATTCTTGCAATATATCATTCCCTGGATTTTTTTTCTGGTTTTACAGCGAATATTATACATCGTACGACCGCAAATGAGGACACAATTCATAGCTAGTCTTATTTTCCGCCCTAATGCTTCAAAGGGTATCGTCCAGTCGAATTGGATACAAATCGAAGGTGCTCGAATTTAGTTTTTTCAGTATATCTCGACAACCGTTGATCCTATCGTCACGCAGGTCATTATAAAAAAATGAAGCTCACTAAATTCCCTACAACAAAGGTTCGATACATTTTTGCCGTATCTTCGATAGTTTTTCTCTAATACGACGGTGAATACGTACACTATTCTCACAAGTTTCTATACAAATATCGATAGTTTCAGGCCTGTATTACACAGAAACTATTGAAGATATGAAAAAAATGTATTGAACCTTTGTTGTAGAGAATTTGATAAACTTAATTTTTTATAATAACCGTCGTGACGACAGGATGAACGGTTGTCGAGATATGATGAAAAAACTGAATTCGAGCACCTCAATTTGCTAATCTGTCTGGACTCGTACATACGTCTTCGAAACTACAAAAAAAGTTATTAAAGTATATAAAATTGACAAACATGATTTTATTATGAGCTTGAAGATTCATTTGTCCAATCATTTTTTGTAAAGTCTATATTACGCAAAAAATAAACTCTATGATTGGTTCAATTTCGAATATTCTGGTCTCAAAATGTTCCAAAAAGATACTACTTATAAAATGAACAGACATACACTAATTTCAAATCGAGAAAACGCGAAGTTAGACCACCTCGAAAACATTCCGAAGCTTGGAAAATGATATTTGTCAATTTTACATTTTCGAAATTTGACAAAATGATTGAAACTTCACTAAATCATTTTCACGAGATCCAGATCTGCTCCAAAAAATCCCCCGACTTTACCAAATTTTCCTCATTTTCCGGGTGCACCGAATGAGATAATCAAGATTCTCCAGTTCCATAAACAAAAATTTTCTAAAAATTCGCGTTGCGATGCTAAAGATACGGGTTGGCATAAACAAGCTAGAAATATATAATCTATATCCGTTAAGTCTCTGCAACTCGTCATTCATAGAATCCCCGGATACCGTGTTGTACACACGTGTAAATTTAACTCTCGTATAATGGCTTATATACATGCAAGAATACACATCAAAGTTATCTGAGTGAGAGAAGGAGGAGAAGGAGAAGGAGAAGCAGAAGGGATCTTGGCTTCGTGAATCGCGCGTACACAGAGATTTCCCTCCTCCCCCTCGTCCCCCCTGGTTATCCGACTGTACCCAACTACAAGTTTCAACGTATACTATGATCCACAGAGTATTCGGTTCTCTTATACTGTATAATCGCGCACGTTTCTCGCGAACCGAACCGAACCGAACCGAGGCGATCGTTCGTCTATTACGTAACTTCCTGTTTGCTAATTCGGTCCGATTTCCCTCACCCTCTGGCTCTCTATCTCCCAGAACACCGCGAATATGTACACGCATATATGAGACAGACTCGTGTGCGAAAGCGTTGCTGCAACGATACACGGTGTCAACCTCCTTCTGCACCCGCAATTTCTACGGGGGACCGGGGCTAAGTGGGTTTGAAAATTCTGATCTTGTACTTTTTTCAGACTCCTTGGAGGAATTGAACTAGCAGAAACGTTATGCTTGCCCCGATTCGAAAAAAAACGTGTCTGAAGCTACAAGAATGTCGAATTTCGAGAATTCGTAACAAATTCCCTGACTTTCTGAATTCCTTCTTCGACGAATTTTGTTTTCCTAATAATTTCGAATTAAAAAGGTTTTTATCTGCAACCACATTTTTATCGAAGTTCCTGCTGACATATGAATTAAGCGGGAAAGAAGTGTTTTATGAATTTTTTTTTCTTTCATCATTATTTCTAGTCCACATACGAATATAATTGCCCTAATCTCTCCGCGCCAGAGCGTTTCAGTTCCAGATACGTATTAGAGTGGGTAGGTAGGTAGGTAGGTTGAATATTTCTGTAGTTACGCATATGAGGCAGGTATGAGACAGAAATGAACGAAAGAAAGAAAGAAAGAAATAAAAAAAGAAAGACGTAAGAGTGATTCATAGGTATGTAGGTATAAAGCACATACCTCTCGAAATACCTAAGGATATAAAGAGCGTAAGATTCCTCACGCTTACGAGTATAGATGAAAATGGAATTATTTAACACACGTATATCTACATAAATTTTTAATCATCGAATAGGATTTCTGAGAAAGCTCTCGTTTAAGGTAAAAGAAACAACTATTTTTGGTCGAGCAGTTCACAAGCCATAAAATCTGAAAAAAAAATCTATCTATCTAATCGAGGTAGCGTCTTTATTGACTTGGCATAGAGTTGCTGAACCATCGGGAAACCATCTGCGGATCTTCCAAATCTCTACGGTTTGTCATATATCGCTATTATACTTTTTATACTGAATGAGTGCCTGAAAATCATATTTTTGTCATTTTTATTCTGTTACTTTCAGCATACTAATGATTAGGAATTCTCAAAGAACGCCTAGGATCGATAGTGAATTTTTTAGTGGAAAATCGTGTTTTTCCAAAAATTTTGTGGAGTACTTGAGAAAACAAAAAATTTACAGTTTCATCGATGATTGCATATTTTTCAATATTCAAATTATGTTTCTGACAGCATTTAGGAATTATTGTACGTAAGTAATTCCTTATAATAGTACGAGATTACGGTACATTTCAATTCGCATTGTAGCTCTGACGATGAAGTGTAGTGATCCTAATTCTCAAAATACGATCACAATAATTGTCACTTTTCAAATACCAGTTGAAATTCTATCCAGAAAAGATGTTCCGAAAAACCTGCGTCTGTATACCAATATCGTTTGTAAATTATGCCGCTCTAGTCTGTCAAAAGGTGCAGCGTTATAATAGCTGCACCTCGACCTCAAGAAAATTTGACAATGAGTCGGGGGGCTGGAGGGTTGGGCCCTGCGACATCCGGGATGTTGTGCTCTCCGAGTAAACCGTACGCTCATAGAATGCAAGAAAGAGAAAGAGACAGAGACGCGGTATTTAGAAATACGTGAAATAGATGCACTGCAACAAAAAGCGAGAGAAACTCCAAAGAAGAAGATGGGGAGCAGACACACGACTCGCGGCATCGTTACTCTTGCTGTTGCTCTTCTGGTGCTCAGGCTAGCACACGGTATATATACAGGGTCGAATAGAATAGCACAGGCTAGCAGCCTGTGAGTTATTCCTGGAAACACGCACACGCCTCCGCACGCCTTCGCGCTTCTTCGCACGCACGACTCACGCGAGAGCTTTAAGCTCCCTTCACACGTGTCCGTGACTCCCCCCCCCCCCGCCTTCCCCCTCAACGCTCGGTATTATTGATTGATTAAAATCATACCGAACAGACTCGACTGATTGCAACCGAGAAATGAATATCTATCTGACAGGTATTGTATATTTTATTGTGAATTTCGAATTATACTTTAATCCAACTTCAATCCATTTCAATTAGACTTCGGATCGAATCAATTTAAATTTTGAATTGAAAATTATTACTTTTAACTTTGATTCAATTTATAGTATAGATTTTTTTAAATTGTAATTTTTAACTTTGAATCCAATTCAATCAAAACACAATTCACAATCTGATTTTATTCTACTCCAATTGTGATTCTGTCTCAATTCGACTCCGAACCTAATTTCAATTTTGATTTTTTTTTTATTCAATTGGAATGAAACGTTATTCCAAACACCAGATTTTTGAAATAAATATCTATCTATATAAAAAATACCCCCTTCATTCGACTGATTGTGAATAAAAAAATAAATCAAAATACTAGATCTAAATTATTGACACAATTCGTACACCTTCTTCACGAATCGGATTAGAAATCGACTAGGAAGAAAAAAAATGATAGAAAATCAATAATTGTTGAGAAAAATGAATGGAAATAACAATGATGGGTAGAAGGTGTGAGTGGTTGGGGTGGCTAGCGACTACCTAGGTAAAGGTGCGACTGCGAGTGACTAATTGGGTAAATGACGTGCCTGACCCAGCGTCTCGTCTTGTTTATAGGTGCGTAGGTATTTCTACGCATCTAAATCTAAGCCTGATGCGGGATGCGTGCGTCTCGGTTTAATATACCTATACGTCGAGTGCGTCAGAAGTTATTTTTAACGTTCCGCGGTTTCTGATATAGACAGACGAAGGAGAATGAGGAGACGAGGCGAGGAAAGAGTGAAAATGAAGGAAAATGCAGGGGAAACTCGATGCATGTGTGTCGATTTATCGATCGATACACTTTTCCGGGTCGAGTCTCTCTTTTTTTGAATTGCAATGGAAAATCTCAACAGTATATAAATATTGGCTCATATTAATACATGAATCTAGACTGTATATAAATATATCGTGTCTACTCATCGCGTTATACTTGTAACTTCTTTGAATTAAATTCAAGATTTATTCAAGTTGAACCAAAATCCGGAGTCAATTTGAATTCCAATTCCAGTTGAATGAAAGCGGAGGACTGTAACTGAGTTGAAACTGAATTGAAGTTGACACTTGATTTCGGAATGGAATCGTGTTTCATTTCAATTGAAGTTAAATTGAAAGCCAATGAAAAATCAAAATTCACTTGAATTGAATGCCAAGAAAATAATTCGACTGATTTTAATCACAATTGAAGTAGAATGAAATCAGATTGTGAATTGAGTTTTGATTGAATGGAGTTTTAATCGAAATTGAATTGAAATTTGAACTTGTCATCTGAATTGAGGTTCGAGTTCAGAATTTAAATTGAATCGCAGTTAAAAGTCAGAATTTGAATAGAAGTTTCAATTCAATCTTTGAATTGATTCGACATTGATTGGAATTGAAGTTTAATCGACGGTGAATTGAAATGGATTGAAGTTGGATTAAAAATTCAGAGTTCAGAATAAAAAATTGAATCGAACCTGAACAAACAAACTTGATGAAAACCGAAGAACCAAAGTTGGGCGATAAATTGCAATTAAATTCAAACAAAAGTCTTATAATTCGTACATAGGTTCGGTGTTCCCGTGAGTATCCCGGGGTATAAAACCGAAGCCCGTGAAGGCGTCGTAACTCGTAAACCGGCCTCCACCACGGTTCCAGAGCTGGAGGAAGGAGCTCTTCGGTCAAAAGAATGCGGGCTTGCCGCTGCTCGGATATGGTCGTGGTCGCGGGTCATCACCGGGTCACAGCCGCGGGTCACCTCCTCCCGGCCATTGTTACTATCCGAGTAGAGGAGAAGAGAAGAGAAGAGAATAGAATAGAAGTGAACCGCGAAGAGAGGAGAAGCTCGAGTTTCGTTTAATATCGCAACGCGTTCGGCTTAAACCGAGACAAACCGTCTCCTATCCCTGTACCCTCGCTATCCGATGAGCCAACTCGAACAGGATGAGAAGATACCTTAGCGCAAGTGCTGACTAAACCTTTCTCGTGCATCATCCTTCCGAGAACTAGAGATATTTTGAGGTCGCCTTGCTCACGGAATTCAGAGGTATCGCACCGTCAATTTGTTGTAGAGAAGATGGAAAGAAATTTATCCAAAAGAGAGAAAAGAATCCAAATTCCGTCAATCGTATTCACACATGAAGAGATATTTTCATTTTATTACATCATCATAATGATAATCGTAGAGATATGTATCATAGCGAGGCGTTAATAGTGGTGACGTGCTAAACGGAAACGGAAATACGACGCGATGTTTGTGGTAAGCTGGGTTATTCATCAAGCGTCATATTTAATTATGAAATTATAACGCAACTCTTATATACATCTGTATACATATAACGTCTTTATAAAAGGCGAGTAATCTTCTACGAATTAAATCAAATCCCCTCATTTCTCATCATTAAACACTCACACATACACGAGTCAACGAATATAGATATGATAACTAAATAACAACTTTTTGATTATCCATCTACACCGATAACTGAAAATTTTCCTCAAAGAGGAATAACAACATTTTATTTCGACTAAATTTCGGTAGACCTAAAAAGATACTTTTTTACTCATATTTTGTACAAGTTTAGCTAAAAAATATTTTATTTTGTCTTGTTTTTTATCGCCATAAAATTCCTTGACTTTTCCCTGACCATTTTCTCGAATCGTTACAATTCAGGAGACAAAGGCTGACATTATGACTAAAAATTTCGAATGAGGAAAGGAAAAAGATGAGAAGAAAAAGAAAATGAATGGAAAATACCCATAAGGCGTGGCGTGACCGAGAAGTCACATGGCAAACAGGAGACGGAAGTTGGACCGGAAGTGGTTCGAGCGTCGCGTACAACTCGCGCGTACAACGCATCAATAAAACTATCATATAGTCGAATTAAGAAGGTGCTATGAGCCACCGTACACGAAACGGTTTTGCCATTTACATACAAAACAGTAGCCGCCCGGTAAATGTATGTGATTATTATAACCAATCAAAATTACAATTATTATCGATCGAGCTGTTTATTATATTACCCTCGTCGTTTTTCGTCGGCACGTACCTACGTCAAACATTTTTCATGAATTATTCGAGTTTAATCGAAATTCGAATTCAATCTGAAATTGAATTTGAATGAAATTCGATTTAAAATTGGAACGAAATGGCGTTTCATTCGAATTGCACTTAAAATAGAAGAATATAATAAGATTGTGAAATGAGTTTGAATTGAATTGATTTTCGATTGAAATTCAATTGAATTCGAACAGAAGATAATCAAAATTGAATCCCGGAATATGCTTCAAGTTGAATTGAAGTTTAATGAAAATTACGAACTGGAATTGAGTTTAAATTGACTTGCGGACTCGACATTTAGTATCAGAATTATCCAAACCTATAAAAATTCTGAATTGAATTATGAAATTTAATTGAACTACAATATTAGTTAGATATCGCAATCTTATTGGAATCTCAATTTAGGATTCAAATTGAATCCGAATTAATTGGAATGCAAGTTCAAATTCAAATTGAATTGAAATTTCCTTCACAGACGTGGTGGAAAATGCGCCATTCACGAGGCGAAAGTTCCTCAATGAATTTGACAAGCTGCTGAATGAATTCTATCGAGGCTCGTCCCCCATTCGTGCCAGTTTGTGAATGAGCGACCGAGAGAGATTGCACCCTGCAGGTCCGGGCAGCCCGTATCCTAGTCTCCTAATTTCCGAGTTCACCCCCGCACCGGAAGTCATTCCGAAGCCCCACCGCCTTTTCCCCAGAGGGGGTTCAAAACCGAACAAGAGTTTCGTCGGGCGGATCTCCTTTCTCCGTTTTCTTGATACCCTTGTAAATTGGTCCCTTTTGAATACACGCTCTTTGACAAAACCTAATTTCCACTTCTGAATTAAAAGGGCGTCGATTCCCACAGAATCATAATTAACCGTATTCGTATTCGGTCCTCGTAGCCCGCGTGCGTCCGTTTCTAATCGATTTAAATTCGCGGCGTTTGTTCGTCTATAGGACGATAAGAAGATGGGGAAGACAATTAAGTAGGAAAAAATAAATAAAAAATTCAACACACATAAAATGACGGCCGGAAGTAGGTCGCATTCCGTCTCGCAATTATAAACACCTTATCAATTGTAATTAGAAACTGTTGTGACGATGATCGCTTACGTATGACTCCGTCGATATATAATAAGAGGTTAAAAAATGTCTTCTAAGTAGCGGAATGAATGAATGAATGAATGAATGAATAAAATAAATTCGAAATGTCGAAGCTGAAAAAGTGGAATAAAAAAAAAAAGAAAAAAAGTCTTTTCTTCTCTACGGTATAATACACATGCCATTGTACCGGAAGACAGACGCGGTCCCATCTCTCTTTCTCTCTGTCTCTGAGCGGATGCAGAGAAATACGCAGAGGGCAGAGAAGCAGGATCTTTCCTATTAGGACGGTTCCTTTTTCCAATCTGTAAGCACAGAGGCTCCGGGTAATTGCGTGGTTTCTTCTCGGTAAGGAAGTGGGCAACGAACCGCAGTAGAAATATAGAAAACGACGCGGTGCAGCTGGTGGTGGTGGTCTCTGTTCCTACCGATCCCGATGCACCGGTGTAACGTGGTGAGACCTTATTTCCTTTACCTAAACTTTTTATCCCACGTTTAATCATCGCGATTATGGGTAAATGCACATCGATATATCCGAAGACGCGATGATCCGGAGAGAAGAAGAGAGATCATCGTCACGGTCCACCGAGATAGTCTCTGAGAATTTAACGAAAACGGTCGGATGCAGATTAGAGACGGTGTCGAAAACCCTCGCTCTCTCATTTCATCCAAACTCACCACGGTGGCCATTGAGTAAAGAGTTTTTTTTTTTTTTAATCCCTGACCAAATTCATCAATTTTCAATATCTGATGAATAATGCTCTGAATCAACGAAAAAAGAAAATTATTTCTGGGAATACTTTTTCATTGATCAAGATTTCTGCGCGAGTGGGGATCTTTTATTCCGTCATTTGTAGGAAAAATTTGTATTGAAGGGGTTCAAAGTTTCTAGTAGGGCTCTAGCAGGGCGCTGGATGATTTTCCCGCATTTAAAAGTAAATTTCTACACGTTGAGTTATATAATCTATGGCAACGATCAACGCGGTGACTATATTTCTCAACAATTTTAATTTGTAAAACAGGAAGAGAATATATGAAAATGCGGTGAAGAGTCTCTCACAATGTTATATCGAAAGATATACTATACTATACTGGATGGAAGTAATCAGCATCTCGTCGTTATACCTTTGTGAAAAGTATATAGAAACGCGGGGGCGGATGTAAACTAACTCAGCTTCCTTGCATTGTCTATGCTTTCAACCTTACCTCAGGCGTTGTTAATACTTAATTTCGACACATGGGAAAGGAAGTTACCGCGCGAGATTTATATTCTTATTATCTAACATTAAGGGGATACCGTAGGTACTGCACTATTTTTTTAGGAATAGGTACATATGTATATTCTTTCTTTTTGTCTGCGATGCATCTTCAATTTTCAGAATTAAGGAAGAAAAACTCTTTGATCGGATCGAAATTGTACTAGATATTCATCATTTTCTGAACTTATCGGTTCAGTACTTTGAGAATTATTTGAATAACTAGATTATAAAAAATTCAATAAAACTAACGAAATTTTGAGAAAGGATCAACAGATCTGACGAATCCAAATCGCTGGGAAAAGAAAAACTAAAAACATTCAAAAACTCATAAAAATTTATACTCGAAGGTTTTTTTTAACCGCTGATCGAGAATCTGAGGTCAGATTCGAGAAATTCAAAATAGCTGGAAATAAAATGAACAACGGAAATGCAGTACTCGCTAATTGACAAGATACCAAGTAGAGTCACAAAAGTTGTCCCTGCAGGATTATGAAAGGAAACGAGCCTTGAGCCTTGCCTGACGATTTCGGCACGTGCATCTGCCGCTTCTGGCTCCTATGCATGTATGTATGTACGTATATGTATACATAAATACACCTTTTCACAACCACAGGTACCGCGGGTCTCAGACGTACCCATAGATATAGCGATCGGCTTTCAGTCAGAGTAGAAATTCTTCACCTGGCTCCTCTCCGAGCATTAAACGGGTGCATCGTCGCGGAGATAATTCCTTCCTTGACGGAGACCTGCAGCTGCCTCCGGATCGATTACCGAATGAATAAACGCGAGTCGAAGAGGAAAGAAAAAAAAAAGTTAATCTATGAATGAGCTGCGACCGTATATGCATATACCGCATCGAGAAAATGAGTTGAAGAAAAAAAAAAAAAAAAAAAA
>JAFFZH010009461.1:0-19573 GCA_018420115.1 Euura saliciscinereae | reverse complement strand
TCCCCAGGAACTCCTTCGAGTATTCTGTGCGGCGTTCCTACGACGTTAAAGCGAGCTCCTAAACCGGGACATATGACGTCCTGGAGACGTTTCCGCGACCTCTTACGGAAGATCCGTCGAACCTCACAAAAATATTTGTGAGCTCCCGGCGACGTTCAGGGGACGTCCCGGTGCTATGTGGGTAGTGACAGCCGAGCGTATAGTAATTTAAAAAACATTTTCAATGCCTAAGGTTCTTGCCCCACGGGTGAAACCTGTGGATTTTATCTCAAGTATTTATCTTCAGGTACTGATATTACTGTTTATATCTCGTTTTATGTCAATGTATCTTTCCACCACGTTACACAGTTCAATCGAATCTGGCGCTCATGAATATACAATTATCATGCAATTATCATGGGAACGCCATCTGGGGAATGAACAATTAGGGGGGCGCCATCTCTAGTGAAAATTAGGGCCGCCATCTGTTGGGTAACTTACCCAAGTCGGTAAATAGCACGGATGCGAACCCCTCGGTCGGTAACCATGTCGGTGCAGGGATCTTGCATTAGAACCGGCACATCCCCTCTACTCGTCCTGGCTACTTTTTGCGTCTAGGAATATGGCCATCCACTTGTAAACTGCCCAGTGATTCTTGTCAATGTTTAACGTGGTCGCCATTAGGTCGTATCCTTCGTATATCACCTTTTTACTTTCTAGTTCAGACGCGGTTTTGGACATGTTGTAGAGCGATCTGCTCAAGCGCCACAATATTCCAACATTTTTGGTGTTCTGATAATAGTGGAAAAGAAAACGTTATCATCCTAAACAGAACTAAATGTGGTTGCATAGTCGTCGTGATGTCGACTTACGCAAAATTTGTGGACATGTGAATGTCGTCCTAGTCCAAAATACGACCTTCAGACATATGTCAGACGTTTTCTGGATTTGGACGACTTTTGACGTAAAAAAGTATTGCATACAACTATCAGAACATTATTCAGTCTTGTTTAATTTCGTGCCATGACCTAGGTAGTTTTTTTTTATGAAATTCCAATCAATTACATTTCCTCCAAAATTGAAGGACTCACAATCAGTGCGAGAAGTTTTTATCCTCCGAAATGCTTGTACTTCGTTACTTTGTTGTTTTTTTCATTAAAAGCATGCTGGAGTCAGGCTTTACCCACCGTACCCGGTTTTCACTTGTTTTTACTTATACTAGCCCAGCATAGCGCGCTGCGCGCGCTTCGAAATCTGTTTGATTAGATACAAATCTGCTCACCAAACGGATCACCACAAAAATATTTTTGCGGAGTTACCTCAAGATATGTTACGTTATCGTTAAAGAACGATTGATTCAGATTAATTTGAGCTTGTGTATTGTTCGTTAACGGATAGTATCAACTGTTAAGAGTGTTTCAGAAGTAATTGCGTGCTCATCATAAAAACGTCTTTTAACGACACAGATTCCGTGCAGAACTGTAGCTTCATAATGTTAGCATCTGCAGTCAAGATAATTGTCTGAAAATACGGTAAATCATTTGCGCGTACATACCTTGAATATGAAGCATATAACTCGATTTCATCTGCGCGTTTACTTGTTTTCGAGAAAAATAAAAATAAAATTGGTGAAAGAAAAAAGATTCCAAATCTACAAAGCTGGTACCAAAATCCAGTATTGCCCATATATAGGCAGACAAAAAGTTAGATTCCGAAATGACTGATTCTGCAATGTTACTTGTTTGCTGCTTAATCAACCTAAATGAAACCGAACGAACTGAAGTCATCGAAATTATGCATCATTTTCGATATTCAGCTTGATGCACTATCATTTTGACGGCTTTCTTTGTTTAGGAACTGGAACGGACGAAATTAAACCGCTCCCGGCGCATCTGCACGCAATGAATTTTGGTACGAGCATCGTAGATTTGGAATTATCATTTGCTCAGTGGTTGCGGTAATGATTACTGATCAATTATTGTATGGGTGCTGTTTGCACACACGACTCGCAAACGATTGGCATGATAATTTATCTGGAATTCTGTCAAGCGTTTGCATAACATAGGTATTATATTTGAAAACCGGACGCTGAAATTCAACTGCCCCATTTTATTCGTATTTTTCTCGAAAACGAGCAAATGCGGAAACGAAGTCGAGTTGTATTCTTCATGTTCAAGGCACGCACTGCGGATGCTAACTTTCTAAACTTCGGAACTGTAGAGAAATGCATTACTCAATACGTCGCTGTCCACCTCAACGCGACACGTCTCTAGATCTCGCACCATTTTACATTCAATCCCAATTTTTGTATGTTGTCTTTTTAGCTGTGAAATAGTTCCATGACTTTCAGGTGAATTTTTGAACCGATACTTACTTTTAAGTAATTATTTTTATTTGCACTTCAAACTTTGACCTTTTCATAGGTTCTAAAAAGTTCACGAGAATTCTGTTGCTGCAAAACAACCATCCCTGATTACTTTCGCTATCAGAAACGTGACGTAGGCAGACTGTTCTATATTTGCTTTTCAAATATTGATTAATTTCAAGTCAGTTTCAAAATTCTGACCGATAATTTTCACATCCTGATTCTCAATCGTATGTCAAGAATAGCCGAGCAAAGATAGTCGAACGCGAATGAACGGTGCCGTTTATCAGGAATAGGTGCTGCGTTTTTTCTAGAATCTTTTTCTTACCATCCCGTAATCGCAATCTCCATACCTATCTTTTCTGCATTTTTGTGAATGTTTAAAGGGCCATTGAATTGACCTGGCTGACCTAACCAGATAGTACAGGATCCGGGATAAGGACGACCTTCACCGATCGGACAACCGGATGAAAGGTATTTTTTAGCAATAAGAATCCACGAAGAAACATGCCGGTAATGGGTTGCCTAAAGAAATTCGGTCCAGGATACCCTTAATGAAAATTAAATTTATTTAATTTTTCTTAACCTCTTCACCTATCCGACAACCAAACGAAATCAATACTGTTTGAAAGTACGAAGTATAAGGAACATGCAAACCATAGGTTGCCTACTTTTTTCTTGTCCCTACTACGGGTAGCCTAGGTATAAACAGATGAGTCGATACTAGGAAACTTCACTCATCTGACAACCATTCATATGTTATATCAAATGAAAGAGAATTTTATTACGAACACGATGGTATAGGGTTGCCTAGGTAATATCGGTCCAGACTGTGGGTTGCCACGATTTTAAACAGTGTGCGAGAGAGAAGCCGCGCGCGCACTACCCAGTGCGATAGAGCAGGACGCAGCATAGCAGCTGCTCGTGACGCGTACCGCGTGAAACAGAGCTAGCATACTTTCTTCTCCGTGTGATCGAAAGAAATAACACTACTGCCGGTAATCATTGCGGAGTAACAAACTACACACAATATGTATTAAGTACATTGAAATTAACTTAATAAAATTGAATATAATATTCTCAATAAAATACGTGCATGAAACAATAATGTGTTAGTCATTCTATTCCATTCATTAATAATAAGAATAATTCTATATACTTCTGTAAGAGATTACTCAATTTTGATTTTTTTCATACTCTCTCCTGCAATACATGAAACCTCGAAAGGTAAGTATATATTATTCATAGTTTACTCATACGTCACTTACATATTATATTGGTAAATATTTTGGTATTTTAACCAGGAAACGAAAAGTCATGCTTGCATTTCAGATATTACATATTGTGTGTAGTTTGTTACTCCGCAATGATTACCGGCAGTAGTGTTATTTCTTTCGATCACACGGAGAAGAAAGTATGCTAGCTCTGTTTCACGCGGTACGCGTCACGAGCAACTGCTATGCTGCGTCCTGCTCTATCGCACTGGGTAGTGCGCGCGCGGCTTCTCTCTCGCACACTGTTTAAAATCGTGGCAACCCACAGTCTGGACCGATATTACCTAGGCAACCCTATACCATCGTGTTCGTAATAAAATTCTCTTTCATTTGATATAACATATGAATGGTTGTCAGATGAGTGAAGTTTCCTAGTATCGACTCACCTGTTTATACCTAGGCTACCCGTAGTAGGGACAAGAAAAAGGTAGGCAACCTATGGTTTGCATGTTCCTTATACTTCGTACTTTCAAACAGTATTGATTTCGTTTGGTTGTCGGATAGGTGAAGAGGTTAAGAAAAATTAAATAAATTTAATTTTCATTAAGGGTATCCTGGACCGAATTTCTTTAGGCAACCCATTACCGGCATGTTTCTTCGTGGATTCTTATTGCTAAAAAATACCTTTCATCCGGTTGTCCGATCGGTGAAGGTCGTCCTTATCCCGGATCTTAGACTAAGAGTCGCGCACGGTGAAGATATGGGATTTCTATGTTTATTCTTGAATATTTAGGTACTTTAAGAAGGAAAAAAGTTTTGTTTTTCGACAGAGTCACTATCAACAGTTACTGGTGATGAAAGTTTTCGAAGAA
Source organism: Euura saliciscinereae (assembly GCA_018420115.1). Classification (NCBI taxonomy): domain Eukaryota; kingdom Metazoa; phylum Arthropoda; class Insecta; order Hymenoptera; family Tenthredinidae; genus Euura; species Euura saliciscinereae. Next base: position 15,143 of record JAFFZH010009461.1, on the reverse strand, counting down.
TCGTACCGTGTATTTCTGTGCATCACCAACGTTCATTTACAGCAGTCGGACGGCGAAGTTCATGGTCAGAATCACTATACATATAGTATATTAAAAGTGTGCTGATAACTGTCAGCTGTCAGATTGACATAACCATCGCTGTACCCGTTACTTATAGAAAATCTACCTTTGCATGAATTTTGCCACAAACGAACAAAACACGAATTTTCCTGGATGAAGGTTATGTGAAGTTTATTAAATTGTGCCTCAATCATACCTTTTCTCGAGATCAATTCAGCTGTTCAAAATCTTGAACTTTTGTTTACCCCTTCAAAATTTCGCGAATCAATCCCGCCGTTCAAAGTCTTGGTCTCTTCGAAATTTCGCAAAATACGTTATCGCTTTGAAGATACAGGTTATCGCTTTGAATCACGCCTGTCAGGAAGAACAGCTTCGAACGGCGCGAAGTCAGCGGACAGACCTTTTCTCTCGATCACCGCCAGCCAACCAGCATCGCGGAAAGGCGGTGACGGAAGTGCGAGATCATCAGCGGTGACGGAAATGCGAGATTAATCATGACAACCGATTTTTTTATAATGGATCAAAGCCTACACGTCACAAACGCGGAAAAGAATTGGTGAGCGCGATTCTATATTGAATTTCGAAGATTTATATTGCAAAACTGGTTTATTTCATGCACTAATAGAGACAGGATATGATATTGTACATAAAATGATATTTGTCGATGTCAACTGGTGGTCGCGGCCGTATTGGGCGTTTGGCCCGTTTGCCGTATAGCAAGACGTAGCGCTGCGTTCGCTATATTTCCGAAGCGCCCTAGAGATGGTGTGGCGCGTAGATATGATCGTGCGGATAACGTCAGGGACCGGTTCAAAATTATGAAAACGTCTAATTATGGCAACGCAACGACTGCTTCAACAATGGGGCAGGTGCTTAAAAGTAATATCACGTATCCCGTTTGTACCCTGTCCTTTTTATTTCCTTTTTCTCCAGAAACTTTCGATTTTTCTTCGCGTTTCACGAGTTTATACAACTATTTGGAAAAATCATGAAAAATAGAAAAGAAAATGGTGGATAATACGACCTTCAGCTTTTAACTGCGATTTCTTTTATCGAATTTTTCGAAACGACATCGATTTCTATTTTTCTTAGCGTTTCACGAGTTCTTACAGCTATTTGAGAAAATCGTGAAAAATAAAAAAATTAAAATGCCGCTTACAACCTTCTGCGTTTAACTACCAATATTTTTTATCGAATTTTTTCAAATGGTCGTTCTGGCAATTTATCTTTGCGTTTTACGAGTTTTTACAACTATTTGGAAAAGTCATTAAAAATTATGACAAAAAATGGCGCTCACGACGTTTTGCCTTTACGTTGTTTTTTATTTTTCCTTAAAAATTGTAATGAAAGAACGACATATCCGCCAAATGTACGACCTATTGCACTTACATTTTTCGATCTCGTAATTTCAATTTATCTATACGTTTTGGCCGTGTTCAGCGCGAATGGCGTGAAAAAAATAATTATACGACCTTTCGCCACCAGAATCGCGTTTTTGGCGCTTACGACCTTATGCCATCAGACACGCGAAATGTTTTTGTGATCTACTGTTCGCTTCACATGTCAGGGTATAGTCGAGGAATTGTTTCAATTGATTCCGATCAAATTTTATCCTAGATCGATCGAGATTTCCTATTTCAATTCTTCAGATTTCATTATTTTTCACTCATTGCCGTTATACCATGCGTCAATTGGTGAATTTCCGCTTTGTAATGATACCCTCGTCAACCATTTGAACTTGACAAAACAAGGGACTCATCAAACTTTTTTTAATTAAGATTATTATTATTATTATTATTATTTTTACAATTCAACAGATTTCGAAATTCCGTTGCCCCATGGCCTTCGTAATTATAGCCTTCGCGTTCGTGACGCGGAAGCTTTGATATCAGTAAAAACAAGTGGAAACCGGGTACAGTGGGTAAAGCCTGACTCCAGCATGCTCTGTTGTCGACGTGGTAGGGGGTCTCTCTACTGTGTATAAATACGACGGATCGGATGAATTCTAATCAGAAACCTATTTCTAACGAAGTAAGTGGCTATCTTCAACATGAACAAGATCGTCTTTCTTCTCGTCGTCTCGTTGGTGTGCGTGGGTGTTGTCAGCGGTAAGTTGCAGATGCTGATCCATTTCCCAATACAACGAAACCTCACTTCTACTTATTTTAATCGGGTACGCTAGAAAATACATACGGGGCATTCCACGCCAACTCAACCAGTGTTAAACCCCGACAATGTCAAAATCATTCCATGTTTTTCTCTAACATCCTACTCAGTAAAAAAAGCGTCCTAAATTTTTTTCCGATTTTTTTTTATCAAACCGTTAATTCGTTATGAATGTCTGAAGTTGATTGAGAATGCCCCTTTTTAGAAATCTGAAAAAGTTCTCAAAAATCCAGTGGATGACACAAAACAGACTCCGTTTAGGAAAACGTGGGCCGAATTTTTTCTATTTTTTTTCCTTCAATCCAGAATTTTCTCATTTCAAAAACTGATATAAACACAGGATCAAATAGTAAGCGACGAATAAGGCCAATAAATGGTGAAACCGAACGTTTCCGAGTAAATTGAACTTTGTCTGACGCTTAAAATTTGATCCTGTGTTAGATAATTTCAGTTTTAAAAATGAGAAAATTCCGAATTGAGGGGAAAAAAAATTGACAAAAAATTCGGCCCACATTTTCCTAAACGGGGCTGTTTTATGTCATCCACTGGATTTTTGAGAATTTTTTCACATTTTTAAAGAGGGGCATTCTCAATCAACTTCAAAAATTCATAACAAATTACCGGTTTGTTGAAAAAATTAGAAAAAAAATTAGGACGCGTTTAGTACTGAGTAGAATGTTGGAAAAATACATGGGATGATTGTGAGATGGGCGGGGTTTATTACTAGTCGAGTTGGCGTGGAATGCCCCATACATATAAGTGAGAATAACGTAAAAAAAACTAATCAAGAGTCAAGTGGTTCGATAGCTTCCACGTCAGCATTGCAATTATTCAGACACACACATCATCAACAGGTGAAAAAAAACCTGTTTTGTAGATAAACGTAGATTTAGATAGTTTTGTAGATAAATGTATATTTTTGAATCAAGGAGTAAAATATTCTCGATACAGCAAGGATACAATATTGAATTCTTGACTTCAATTCCAACAGCCAAACTGAAACTCATGGGGGTATATCGAAAACAATCAATTTTACAAGTATTGTGTCTCGAAATATTTGACAGTATACTTATTTTGCAGCAATTATTCTGCAGACTTATCGAATCGAATCGTTATGCCTACATTTTAGTATCACAGGAAGTATAATTTAAAACCGTAAAATGGTACTGAAGTGGAAAATCGACCATTCGTCGAACTTATGTATATATTGTATATCAAGAGCAATCAACTTTTGAAGTGTTGTGTCACGAAATATTTAACAGTACACTTAACATTTTGTAGCACGTATGTTCTGCAGGTGGTAAGATTCATCGAATCGTTAAAAATAAAAACTATGCGTACGTCATCACGATATAGATAAAATATGTTTATTGAACGTGATGCTCTTTTTTTGGAACCATTTTATTATCTACATTTTGTGCTACACGGAATTTTCAAACCATTTTCAACATGTCAGGTTCCACTCGATTCGTCAAGTATTGTCATGATATCCTGATTTTTGTTTCAGGAGCCGACCGACCCGCGGGTACCACACCGAGTAAGTTAAAGATACAGATATCTTCGATAGTGACAGATATTCACTTGTTGTTCGAATTTAGCTCAAGCGAGTCGAGCACCGCGGAATCAATTTTTCAAATATTGTGTCTTGAAATATGTAACGGTATACTTATTTTGCAGTAATTATTCAGCAGACTTATCGAATCGTTATTCCTACATTTTAGTATCACAGGAAGTAAAATTTAAAACCGTAAAATGGTACTGAAGTAGAAAATCGACCATTCGTCGAACTCATGTATATCAAGAGCAATCAAATTTTTAAGTGTTGTGTCACGAAATATTTAACAGCACACTTAACATTTTTTAGCACGTATGTTCTGCAGGTGGTAAGATTCATTGAATCGTTAAAAATAAAAAGTATGCGTACGTCATCACGATATGGATAAAATGTGTTTTTTGAACGCTATGCTCTTTGTTTGGAACCATTTTATTTTCTACATTTTATGCTACACGGAATGTTCGAACCATTTTCAACATGTCAGGTTCCACTCGATTCGTCAAGTATTGTCATGATATCCTGATTTTTGTTTCAGGAGTCGATCGAACCGCGGCTGCCATCGACAGTGAGTTAAAGATACAGAGATTTTCGATAATGACAGATATTCACTTGTTGTTCGAATTTAGCTCAAACGAGTCGAGCACCGCAGAATGCCGACTTAATCACAGTCCTCTTTACTTAAATTTCAGATGCCGTGGGAATTGTCAACGCCCTACTGTCAGCACTTGCGGATGATGTTAGACAGATGTTCCCCGGTAAGTTCAAAATAATGTCACCCAATGAAGATATTCAAGTCATGGCTACTAAGACATGCGTCAAATATTGACAAACTACAATAGTATCATGATGTACCTATTTTATTTTCAGATAGCAAATCCCCGCTGGCCACCGCAGGCGCAGGTAAGTGACGAGTGGATACACTTACTTGACCAATTTATACGTCTACCAAAACGCTAAAATTATCTTTGTCTGTATTTTTATTTCAGATTCTGTGAAGAGAATCCAAACCTATGTCGCAAGAACTCTACGTTCTATCGGAAATGGTAGCGGGGGTGAGTTGAAGACGACTTTCCCCTTTAAAAATCGCGTGTCTAATGACATAAGGACGTAAGCGCCATTATACGACGTTTTGCTGTTTATAATGTCATAAAGTCGTATAATTTTTTTTTCACGCCAATCGCTCTGAAAACGTTCGAAACGTATAGATCAATTGAAATTACGAGATCGAAAAATGGAAGTGCAAAAAGTCGTAAGTTGAGCGGATACGATCTTCTGCAACTGCGATTTCTTTTATCGAATTTTCCGAAACGACGTCGATTTCGATTTTTCTTTGCGTTTCTCGAGTTTTTACAGCCACCTATTTGGAAAAATCATTAAAAATTATGAAAAAAATGGCGCTTACGACGTTTTGCCTTTACGTTGTTTTTTATTTTTCCTTAAAAATTATAATGAAAGAACGACGTATCCGCCAAACTTACGACCTTTTGCACTTACATTTTTCGATCTCGTCATTTTAATTGATCTATACATTGTGGCTGTTTTCAGAGCAAATGGCGTGAAAAAATAGTACATTTCGATTACGGGGCTTCACTATGCCTCTGCCTCGACTACGGTTCGTGCTGAAACATCGCACTTGGCCTAACAACGCCTCGCGTTTCGCCCTTGTATCGAAATTTACTATTTTATACAACCTTTTGCCACCAAAATCGCGTTTTTGGCGCTTACGACCTTATGCCATTAGACACGCGAAATGTTTTTGTGATCTAGTGTTCGCTTCACATATCAGGGTGAAGTCGAGGAATTGTTTTCATTGATTCCGATCAAATTTTATCGTAGATCGATCGAGAATTCCTATTTCAATTCTTCATATTTAATTATTTTCCACCCATTGCCGTTATATCATGCGTCAATTGGTGAATGTCCACTTTGTCATGATACACATATTTTATTTTCAGGAACCGAAGCACAAGTGTCTGCCCACTTCGATGGTAAGTGACACTCATTCGAAAAATACATCAAGCCTAGCTGGCTTTTCATCCAGCTGTTGTTAGAACTGAGTGAGAGTCGAAGACGACTTGATCATAACCTCTGTATATTCCAATTTCAGCTTTACTCAACAGAATAAAATCCAAAGTCAAAACCGATTTGGAAACAAGTGGATGGAAAGCCGGAAGTGAGTTGAAGACGATTGTGCCCATCTAGAATATCGCGCATCAAGCACTTGAAAATCGTCTAAATTATTAATAGTTAGGGAGCCCGTTGCCAAAATTTCTATATGATCGAAATCCGTCGGCCCTTGATAGGGATGAAAGTTCAGATCAATACGAATCGATTTGCTCAAGTCGAAAAAAGTCCTATGAGGCTGATTTTGTTAGTTATAGCGCTTTAAAGATGTAAAAAAAAAACTCTACTAAATCTTTCGAACCTGTCTGACCTTTGTACTGATGGTAAAGATCATCCCCAAACTCACAAAAACGAAAGGGCAGACACCCAGGTGGCGTGGCTGCATTTCCAAAGGCAGACCATTTAAGTATATATTTTTTTAAACTCTGCGTTAATTATATTTTGTACTTTGTAATAATCGACCTTTTCTATTTCGACTTTCAGTATTTAGCGCTTAGCTTTATATTGAATCAAAAATAAATGAACAATTTAATAATCCTAAAACTATTTCTAATAACGACAATCAGCCGTAATACCCGCTTTCCATTGATTCCGCGTGAACTTCAGAACATCGTACACCCCAAAGTCAGTCACCAAAATGTCTGCCCTTTGTTTTTTGGCTTCCAGGAGTGCTAATAAATCGAATGGGCGCAACCAGAACCAGGTTCGGATGATTTAGTAGAGTTTTTTTTTTTTACACTTTTACGACCTTATCCCGCGATAATGCAGCCACCTGGGTGTCTTTCCTTTCGTTTTTGTGAGTTTGGGGATGATCTTTACCATCAGTCCAAAGGGCAGACAGGTTCGAAAGGCTGAGTAGAGTTTATTTTTTACATTTTTAAAGCGCTATAACTAACAAAATCAGCCTCATAGGACTTTTTTCGACTGGACCAAATCGATTCGTATTGATCTGAACTTTCATCCCTATCAAGGGCCGACAGATTTCGATCATGAGGTGTCTTTTAATTTCCAGCTCCCAGCACTAAGATCACAGCTGCTGTGACCACAATGACTAATTCATTGGACGCAATGAAGAAACAAATCGAAGCGATTTTTGAGACTGCTTTCAAGCGTGCCCCTAGTAAGTTAGGAACAATCATACCATTAGAAATATAATTGCCATACTGAGATCTATCGTTTGCTACAAACCAAATTCCAATTAGGCTTTCATAAATTGATCTATTTTCTTAGCCTCCAGTTAGGCACAGGTATTTGATACTCCACTCGATCCCTGATTTCAATTGCACCACCAGTTTAGTACTACTGAACTACGATCTTATTGTGACTTTTTATACTTTTTCATACATCAACTAAAATATGATGATTTCTTAAATTATTTTTTCAATGTGTTCTGGTGATTGGCAATAAATCGTGGTTTCACTTTCTCAGGCGCATCTTCATCATCAGGGCTGGAACTACATTTGGGCCAGCGGGGCAATGCCCCGGGGCCCGCGACCCAAGGGGGCCCCCTGGCAGGGGATCGAAAGAGAAGAAGATTTTAAAAAATGCTGTAATTCTTTGCCTTTATCTATTCCATATTCATACCATAAGTAATTCATAAAGGGGGGCTCCTCAATCCAAGTTCCGGCGCTGTTCATCATCATAAATCACATGCCAGTCCAGCTGAACCGAGGCAGCGGATGAGACTAGTGGCGAGTGTCGTCGACAGTATCACGTAACACGAAGATGCTGAATATATTAATCTACGAATTTTAGTGAATCAATTCGCAGGCCACTTCTTAGCAGCTATCGCGAAGCGGAATATTCGGAACCGCTTGTGCTAATTTGAAGAACTTTTTGTGGAAGAACGGAAATCATCTGCTGTACGAGGGACTACCACTTTCCTCCAGTACGTCTTCCAATTGATTACTGAAGTCTGAATATGTATATACCAGTGACAATAATTCATAGCTGCATAAGATTGTGAGCAATAAAAATCAAGTTCGAAAATATTCATTCGGTGTATATCGTATAAATTTTCCATTTCCCAACACAGATTCCGAATACAAAAGAATAAGGACATTCAGAGGCCCTTATAAAAACGATTACTTTTTCCTTTCGAGTCACGTGACATGCCCTCACGGAAAAAAAAACCCAAGTTTGAGGGTAAACCCTGAAGTTTCAGGGTAAACTCTGAAGTTTGAAGGTGAACCCTCAAAATTTCGAGGTTAATCCTCAACCTTCAGAGTTGGTGGTTACGCCGAACGAATTTTGAGAGTTTATCCTCAACTTTGAGAGTAACCCTGAGAGTTGGTGGTTACACCCAACGGGTTTTGAGAGTTTATCCTCAACTTTGAGAGTAACCCTCAGAGTTGGTGGTTACACCCAACGGGTTTTGAGAGTTCATTCGCAACTTTGAGAGTAACCCTCAGAGTTGGTGGTTACAGACGACGGGTTTTGAGGATTCACTCTCAACAGTTAACATTAAAAGTATATTCCTCAATGCCGTTCACGGTAATTATACGCGGCCACAACAGTTTTATTCTGATTCCAATAAAAATTGATATCTATCGCTTTTGTATCGATTAATTATCAAGAATATAGTAAACCGTATTTGCAGCTGCAGTCACGTATTGAAATTGAAAATCGTGAATAACGAAGTATATGTATATTGTATATATATATATATATATATCTCTTCTCTCTATGTGAAAAAGTTTTTCGTGTATATATAAAAAAGTTCTTCGTCTATTATTTTTGTTCGTCTACGTAACTACGTCAGTATCTAGGCCCTGATTTCTGACATTTTTTGATTTTACAAGCCTGTAACTATGTCAGTATCTAATAGCTGTTCCTGGCCTAGGAAAAATGAGTGTTCCAAGAAGGGTTAGAAATGGTTAGAACAGCCACTGAAGGTTAGAAAAAGTTAGGCCAGCCATTCCTAGGAAAGGTGAGTGTCCCAAGAAAGGCTTAGAAAAGGTTAGAATGGAGGGGCGAAGCCCCTAGTACAGGGGAGGCCAACAGGGACTCCCAGAGCCAAATTCACTCCCGCCAGGTATAGTATGTACGCTCCCAAGCTTATTACCCGTTCACTCAGAAAGGATTAATACCTGACCACCCGGGACTACCTGGACTGAACGGGGCGTCGCATAGAACAATGGGTTCTTAGAATAATTTACCTGGTCAGATATAAACATTTCTTCGGGGTAAAGTTTTGGGAAGATTTTACAAAGTTTTACCGCAAATTAAAACATTTTTGCAGTCTAGAAATGAAGATGTTGATCAGCTCCATGACCAATCCTGGTTGAGGGACTTGGCATTCTATGTCGATTTGATGAAGCAAATCAACACCTTAAATTTGACAATACAAGGAAGAAACATTCCTATTTGGACAGCAATCAGTGCCGTAGAAAATTTCCGCGGCAATCTCGCAAATTGAGCAAAATTTTTTCGTAAAAATATAATATCTCCAAAGTTCGAAAACCTGAAAAAAATGTATACAAGAATCGTGTACCGAGAGTGAATTCTGCGGTGAGCGGTTTGCTCGTTGTTTGGAAGAACTTGCAGAAGGATACCTTCAGCGATTCCAAGAATTTGCTGCAATCAGAAAAATTAGGAACTACTTTCATGATCCTATGGTACAGCAAGATACTATCGATGTTGCTGGAATTATAACAGAATTATTTCCTACGATTGATGTGTGCGACATACAAGAGGAGATGACTTCCATCCAGCACAACGAAACGTATCGCTTTCGCTCCACAAAATGCTCTGACGTAGATGAATTCTGGAAAACGGTTGTAGACAAAACATACGAATACAGTAACCTTTTAGGCCTCTACAAGAGATTGCTCTCGTGTTTTGCCTCTAGTTATTTATGTGAATCGATGTGTTCCTCGATGAAACACGTAAAATCGAGGCTCCGATCAAGACTAACCAACGAAAATCTGGAACATTTGTTGAGGATTTCTACCAGCTCTTACGCGCCCAATTTTCAGGCCTTAGCAGAAGATGCCCGAGCACAAACATCGCACTAATGCTTCTGGATTGCAAAACCAGCTCTTCTCAGCGCTAAAAACAATCGGCTCTCTTTAGAGCCACCAATATTTTGTCATAAGAACGTATCGCCAGCTATCCAAGACGTGTCCCATATTTCTATGCCCAATTGAACGATTAAACGAACTTACCTGTAAGTGAAGTTCTATCGTAATTATACGAAAGGGTCTCGTCCGAGAGATCACAATGCACAGTGGGACGAAACCCCGAATTTGTACCCATAAATCGAAAACCCAATGAATTCGGGTGAAAGTCGGTACTCGGGGGTTTTTGGGGTCGCTGATTACGAATCCGAAGTCAAAAATCTCAAAAACAAAATGGCGGACCGAAAACGGTAACAAATTCCTTCAAAAACCTAATGGATTCGAGTGAAAGTCGGTACTTGGGGGTTTTTGGGGTCGCTGATTACGAATCCGAAGTCAAAAATCTCAAAAACGAAATGGTGGGAAATGTTTAGGCATATGCATATACAGGAATAAAGACTTTTTATTTTTCATTATTAATGTCATGAAATGTGAAGGCTTATAAAATTAGTGGAATACAATTTCCTCATCCGAATCATCGTCGTCAAATTCAGAATCCGTTTCTACTGTAGATTGACTCGTTATTTGAGTTGGGATCAACAATTCTACAATTCTAATCTCCTTCGAAATTTCGGCTAAAAGGTGTTCCACCAAATCGTTGCATGTTTCATTGAAATTCCTTTTGACCATAACGAAGACCTCCTTCCGGGTGTACATACATACATTATATTTGAAACATAACCACATAAATATAATTTGTATATTAAGTTACGTACTTTTAACGTTTTGAACGATTTAATAACTCAAAGAGGTTTCGATGACCCGTGCATAACCAATTTTTACTATTGAGCAGCCAGAAGGATTTGGATTATGCATCTGATAATAAAGGAATATCCAATCTTTACTTTTTTGTCATTAAATACTGAACTGGAGGTAGACCCCCAAGTTGAGGGTACGAAATTACCCCCAACTTGAGGGTACACCGACGCGTTGACATCCTATCAGAACTAAATGTGGTCTCATAGTCGTCGTGATGTCGACGTACGCAAAATTTGTGGACATGTGAATGTCGTCCTAGTCCAAAATACGACTTTCAGACATATTTGAGACGTTTTCTGGATTTGGACGACTTTTGACGTAAAAAAGTATTGCATACAACTATCAGAACATTATTCAGTCTTGTTTAATTTCGTGCCGTGACCTAGGTAGTTTTTTTATGAAATTCCAATCAATTACATTTCCTCCAAAATTGAAGGACTCACAATCAGTGCAAGAAGTTTTTATCCTCCGAAATGCTTGTATTTCGTTACTTTGTTGTTTTTTTTTTCATTATAAGCATGCTGGAGTCAGGCTTGACCCACCGTACCCGGTTTTCATTTGTTTTTACTGATATCAAAGCCTACGCGTCACGAACGCGAAAAAGAATTGGTGAGCGCGATTCTATATTGAATTCCGAAGATTTATATTGCAAAACTTCTTTATTTCATGCACTAATAGAGACAGGATATGGTATTGTGCGTAAAATGATAATTGTCGATGTCAACTGGTAGAGCAAGACGTAGCGCTGCGTTCGCTATATTTCCGAAGTGCCCTAGAGATGGTGTGGCGCGTAAATATGAGCGTGCGGATAACGTCAGGGACCGGTTCAAGATTATGAAAACGTCTAATTATGGCAACACAACGACTGCTTCAACAATGGGGCAGGTGCATAAAAGTAATATCACGTATCCCGATTGCACCCTGTCCTTTTTATTTCCTTTTCCTCCAGAAACTTTCGATTTTTCTTTGCGTTTCACAAGTTTTTGCAACTATCTGGAAAAATCATGAGAAATTGAAAAAAAAATGGTGAATACGACCTTCAGCTTTTAATTGCGATTTTTTTTGTCCAATTTTTCGAAACGGCATCGATTTCGATTTTTCTTAGCGTTTCACGAGTTTTTACAGCTATTTGAAAAAATCGTGAAAAATAAAAAAAAATTAAAATGGCGCTTACGACCTTCTGCGTTTAACTAACAATATTTTTTATCGAATTTTTTTAAATGGTCGTTCTTTCAATTTATCTTTGTGTTTTACGAGTTTTTACAACTATTTGGAAAAATCATTAAAAATTATGACAAAAAATGGCGCTCACGACGTTTTGCCATTACGTTGTTTTTTTATTTTTCCCTAAAAATTGTAATGAAAGAACGACATATCCGCCAAACTTACGACCTTTTGCACTTACATTTTCGATCTCGTAATTTCAATTGATCTATACGTTTTGGCCGTTTTCAGATCGAATGGCGTGAAAAAAAATTATACGACCTTTTGCCACCAAAATCGCGTTTTTGGCGTTTACGACCTTATGCCATTAGACACGCGAAATGTTTTTGTGATCTACTGTTCGCTTCACATATCAGGGTGAAGTCGAGGAATTGTTTTAATTGATTCCGATCAAATTTTATCGTAGATCGATCGAGATTTCCTATTTCAATTCTTCATATTTCATTATTTTTCACTCATTGCCGTTATATCACGCATCAATTGGTGAATTTCCACTTTTTATTGATACCCTCGTCAACCATTCGAATTTCACAAAACAAGGGACTCATAAAACTTTTTTAATTACCATTATTATTATTATTATTATTATTATTTTTTTTTTACAGTTCAACAGATTTCGAAATTCCGTTGCTCCATGGCCTTCGTAATTATAGCCTTCGCGTTCGTGACGCGGAAGCTTTGATATCAGTAAAAACAAGTGGAAACCGGGTACAGTGGGTAAAGCCTGACTCCAGCATGCTCTGTTGTCGACGTGGTAGGGGGTCTTTCTACTGTGTATAAATACGGCGGATCGGATGAATTCTAATCAGAAACCTATTTCTAACGAAGTAAGTGGCTATCTTCAACATGAACAAGATCGTTTTTCTTCTCGTCGTCTCGTTGGTGTGCGTGGGTGTTGTCAGCGGTAAGTTGCAGATGCTGATCCATTTCCCAATACAACGAGACCTCACTTATACTTATTTTAATCGGGTACGCTAGAAGATACATACGGGGCATTCCACGCTAACTCGACCAGTGTTAAACCCCGACAATGTCAAAATCATTCCATGTTTTTTTATAAAATCCTACTCAGTAAAAAACGCATCCTAAATTTTTTTCAGATTTTTTCTTATTAAACCGTTAATTCCTTATGAATGTCTGAAGTTGATTGAGAATGCCCCTTTTTGGAAATCTGAAAAAATTCTCAAAAATCCAGTGGATGCCACAAAACAGCCCGCGTTTAGGAAAACGTGGGCCGAATTTTTTTCTATTTTTTTCCCTCAATCCGGAATTTACTCATTTCAAAAACTGATATAAACACAGGATCGAATAGTAAGCGACGAATAAGGCCAATAAATGGTGAAAGCGAACGTTTCCGAGTAAACTGAATTCCGTTTGACGCTTAAAATTTGATCCTGTGTTAGATAATTGCAGTTTCAAAAATGAGAAAATTCCGAATAGTGGGGAAAAAAAATTGAAAAAAAAATTCGGCCCACATTTTCCTAAACGGGGCTGTTTTATGTCATCCACTGGATTTTTGAGAATTTTTTCACATTTTTAAAGAGGGCATTCTCAATCAATTACAAAAATTCATAACAAATTACCGGTTTGTTGAAAAAAAAAAAATGTAGGACGCGTTTCGTACTGAGTAGAATGTTAGAAAAAAACATGGGATGATTGTGAGATGGGCGGGGTTTATTACTAGTCGAGTTGGCGTGGAATGCCCCATACATATAAGTGATAATAACGTAAAAAAAAACTAATCAAGAGTCAAGTGGTTCGATAGCTTCCACGTCAGCATTGCAATTATTCAGACACACACATCATCAACGGGTGAAAAAAAACCTGTTTTGTAGATAACGTAGAAATATTTTTGGATCAAGGAGTGAAATATTCTCGATACAGCGAGGATACAATATTGAATTCTTGATTTCAATTCCAACAACCAAGCTAGAACTCATGGACGTATATCGAAAGCAATCAATTTTTCAAGTATTGTGTCTCAAAATATTTAACAGTATACTTATTTTGCAGCAATTATTCTGCAGACTTATCGAATCGTAATGCCTACATTTTAGTACTACAGGAAGTAAAATTAAAAACCGTAAAATGGTACTGAAGTGGAAAATCGACCAGTCGTAGAACTCATGTATATCAAGAGCAATCAACTTTTTAAGTGTTGTGTCACGAAATATTTAACAGCAGACTTATTTTGCGGCAATTATTCTGCAGATTTATCGAATCGTTATTCCTACATTTAAGTACTACAGGAAGTAAAATTTAAAACCGTAAAATGGTACCGAAGTGGAAAATCGACTATTCGTCGAACTCATGTATATCAAGAGCAATCAACTTTTTAAGTGTTGTGTCACGAAATATTTAACAGCACACTTAATTTGCGGCAATTATTCTGCAGATTTATCGAATCGTTATTCCTACATTTAAGTACTACAGGAAGTAAAATTTAAAACCGTAAAATGGTACTGAAGTGGAAAATCGACTATTCGACGAACTCATGTATATCAAGAGCAATCAACTTTTTAAGTGCTGTGTCACGAAATATTTAACAGTACACTCAACATTTTTTAGCACGTATGTTCTGCAGGTGGTAAGATTCATTGAATCGTTAAAAATAAAAAGTATGCGTACGTCATCACGATATAGATAAAATGTGTTTTTATAACACCTGCGTGGAAAGCTTGATTTTCGATGCCTGTGTCTGGTTTGGAAAGGGCGCCTTTTCAGATGAGTGAAAACACGTAATATTTCTTCACTATCGCGCAGGCGCACATCGTGCATTATAGTCATTATTTCACTAACAGGCATGCGCACTTCAAGCAATCTCCGTTTCTTCACTATCACGCACGCGCACTTTGAAATAAGTCAGTCGTTCAGTAGCGCCATCGGTCGGTGGCGACGTCCAAGCGTCCGCGACGTGGCGCCCCCAGGCGGCAGCGATGTGTCAACCTAGATTATCGCCTAACTTCGGGTTGGTTATGGTCGGCCATTTGCTCAGCTGTCAGATATTATTCGTCTGCATCTCAAATCAAGCTTTCCCGCAGGAGTTATAAAAAATATGGTGTGCGATAAGTGCGGATAGGCGACATCTGCCTCGTGTGAAGTTTGAATCACTCGCTCGGCTCGCACAGCATTCACAC